>JAOUZG010029335.1:2961578-2974834 GCA_026289955.1 Argiope argentata
AGCATAAATTAAAAAAGCACGAAAAGGTTACTGATAAAGGATTTGTTTTCAATTCTGTAAAGCAACTTTTGAAATATATCAACTCTAAAATAAATTCCGAAAACTATAACCAAAACTGCAATATGTTTAGTAACTCATTGTACTCGGGTGGAACTAAAAATTGTTGCTGGTGGGAAAACTAAGTGAATTTTAATATCTTCAATCCCTTTAATAATATTTGCTATTTCAATAATTCGCTCTTCCTTTTATTAAAATATGCAAATTTTAGATGAAATGAGTTCATAAATAAAATTTATAAGAAACAGTACTTTTATTCCTTAGCCAAAAAAATTCAGTTTTAAGCCCCATTCTCGGAAATCTTACACTTAATGACCACAGTGAGTCGCCGTAAGGGATAAAATATACATTTTTAAGGTATGATTTAAAAAAAATTAAATGGGTCAGACAAAAAGAGCTGCTCGAATTTAATACTTAAATGCTAAACATGTTGAAATGTGAATATATAAGAGGAATCTAATGAATACTAAAAATGAGTCATTTACTATTAGAAAACTCCAATAGAGACGAAGCATTCCCCACTCCCTTTTTTTTCCCCTTCTCATCTGATGTCGGTCAGCTCCTAAATCCCATTGTGGTTTAATAAGATATTTTTTATTTTAAAGATATCTATGAAACACTAAACTAATTCCGCATGCTTAATATGTTTATTATTAAGGCAGTCATAATTCATTTCCTTTGTATCTAAAAAATTTCATGAGTTAAAAGTTTCTGTCTTAAATACACATCAATGTTTATTTCGATAATTATGGAATGTAACACACAGATATGGAATTCATGCTAAAATATTTAAGTTATTTAGATTAAAAACAACATCTATAAGAATCATTAATAAAACTCAAGTTGATCATGGTTTAAAAATATTTTATTTTGCAACCAAATAAGCCCGATGATTTTCCTTACATTTAACATCAACATTATCTTTTGGGATGACAAGAAAGTAGTTTCGGTTTGCACCAGTAGTTAGCGTTATGTTTGTTTCGTTATTCTTTTGCCAACGTTAGAATTTTTTTTTCTTTTAAGATTTGGTAGTTGATACCTTTATGTCGCTACAGAAACCAATTTCGAGAAATTTTGTTTACATCTGTCAGTTTACGGTCAGTTTTAACATGGAGTCCAAAAATAAGCATTTTCGACACATTTTACTTTTTTATTGTCATAAAGGCAAGAAAGTGTCTGAGGCTCACAAAGAGAAAGGTGAAGTCTATGGTGTTGATTGTTTAATAGAACACACTTGTCATAATTGGTTTTAAAATTTTCGTTCTGGAGAATTCTTATTGAAAGATGACCAACGTTTTGGTCGATCTTCTGAAGTTGATGATGACAAAATGAAAGCGATAATTGAATCGAATCGTCACATAACTATGCAAGAGACTGCAAAATAGTTAAATGTATCACACACAATTGAAAATCATATAAGACGTCTTGGGCTTGTTAAGAAGATCGATATTTGGGTTCCGCACGAATTGAAAGAAATTTACCAACCACAACGAACAATGTTTGTGTAAAGCTTTTCAAACGTAATGCAATCGACCCTTTTTCGAACCGAATTACCACTGGCGATGAAAAATGGATGTACAATATCGTTAATAGAAAAATATCACTGTCCAAGCATGAACCAGCATAAACCATATCAAAAGCAGAGTTGCATGAGAAAAAGACCATGCTGTCAATCTGGTGCGATTACAAAGGCGTTGTGTATTTTGAGGTACTTCTAAACAACCGAACTATCAACTCAGATGTTTACTGCCAACAGTTTGTGAAATTAGAGGAAGCAATTAAAGAAAAAAGGCCAGAATTGGCAAATCACAAAGAAATGGTGTTCCACAACGACAATTCGAGACCCCACGCATTTTTAACAACACGTACTAAAATATTGGAGCTTGGTTGGGGAGTGATGTCGTATACCCCATACAACCCCGATTTTGCACCATCGGATTACTATTTATGCCAAAGTTTACTAAACTTCTTAAATGGTAAAAATTTCAGTAATAACGATGACCTCAAATCGTACTTAGTTGAGTTTTTTACAATTAATGAACAGAAATTCTATGAGCGTGAGATCATGAGGTTACCAGAAAGATGGCAAAAGGTTATCTAGCAGAATGGAAGATGTTTGACAGATTAAAGTTCATTTTTTGTATAGAAAATTTCAGTTTTATTTCACACTAAAAGCCCAAAATTACTTTTTTGCCAAACCAATATTTTCCTATATAAATATACAGTTACAGTCAAGAGAAGAAAAAAGTTTGAATGAGAATCTATACTACTATTGTAAATATGAAAGTTCCGATGGATGTTGTTAGTCGATCACGCAAGAACAACTGAACGAAATTGGATGAAAGTTAGCAACGAGGTAGATTATAGTCCAGAATAGGACCTAGGCTACTATTTATTCTTGTTAATTAAGTGGTTAATGTTTTATTCATTAAAAACTAACTTTCCCACCAAAAACCTTCATTTCCCCATCGCTAATGAGAAAAACTGCAATTGTTTTCCCCCCCCCCCCCCGCAAATGAGGCTAGGCTTAACATTTTTTCGAACGATTATTTGAAACGATTCTTTTAATTTTGAAATAAACAGAACCGGTAATGTCTGATGAATTTAAAACTAAGCATTGTTAATTAATCGATTTTTCAAATTCCATTTGAAATACTTTGAATTAAAATAAAACAGAATAAAGGAAATTAAAAATTTCTAATCAGTATTGCCTTGCCCCAATAGGCGTACGCATCCGCAATGTGTTCTGACTGTCGACGCTTTTATTTTCAACGTATACAGACTTGATAAATAAATTTTGAAATTTTCCGGTATACCTTTCAACGATTTACAAATTTCTTGCTTATATCATAGACTGTTTTCAACAGTACCATAATGATACGGTTTGGTAACGTTTTACATTGTGATCAGCCCGTAATTTCTCAAACATACACATTAGAATTTTCAAGCATATGAAGTGGCGGGTAAAAGCTAGGACCATAATACAGGAGAGCAAGTTAAAAGCAGCTAAGATTAAAACAGGTATTATTTTTTTAATCAGAGCATCATTTTACATCTTCAAACATTTCACTCAAGAGTATAATTTCTTTTAAATATAACAACAAAAATGCATATGAATGAAATATGATTAGTCTCTCACAAAAGTAACATATGTAATCTTTACTTATAATAAAGCACGATGTGTGTGTGTGTGTGTCTGTTGGCGATGTACAGGCCAAACCGTTTTACCTACAGCTACCAAATTTGGTATATGTATACCTTGGGTGCCGGGAATGTGCACCTCGGAGCCCTTTTTTTGAATTTTTAATTAAAATTTTAATTAATTCAAAAATAAGCCAAATTTTAACGTTTTTTCGCAATAACTTCTGAAAATATTACAGCACAAAATCGATTTTTGCATCACGTTAAAGCACAAAAAATTAGCTTTTCAATGATATTAATGTTTAGACCAACGAATCAAAACTCAATTTTTAATGAATTTTTAAACATTTAATTTAATTGTTTTTTTTTCCACAATTTATTTCGCAAAAAAAAAAAAATAATAAATAAATAAATAAAATTTTATCTTCTCGAGAATCACAAAAAAAAAATCAGCTTTTAATAAAATGTTGCCATAACATTTTCAAAAGTTCTGATTTAAAAAAAAGTTAATTACTACAAAAATAAAACAGAAAAATAGAATTTTCATCACGTGATTATATGAAACGAAACAAATAGGAAATGTGATATTTTTTAAACCGTAAATGCAAGAGAAAATTTTTCTTGATCGTTTGCAATATCAAAATTAACAATTCCATTAAAGAATTAAAGTAAATAAAAATACTAGGTAAAAATATATTACAAAAGTGCGACAGTTAAAACTGAAAAAGAATTTTTACAAAAGCACCAAACGATAATCTTCTGAAAGCGAGATTAATTATTTAAAAGCAAGAAATCTTAAACGAACTTTGAAAATGACGTCATTTCAAAGAAACGATGAACAAAAAACAATTAATAATCAGTAGTAGGAAAATATTTTTGCATTCTTTTTTTAAAATGTTTTAAAACAATAAGACATGTTTTGAATTGTTACTTTTACTTATGGGAGATGATATTTTGTGAAAATCAAAGAATTCGCCTTCGTGATTGTAATTTATCCCCGCATTTTAATGAATCAGGCGAAATAAAAACGCATCTTCTTTCAACGAAGTAACGTAATATTAAAGCTATACTGGTTAAAGTAGGTCAGCTATTTGAAAACGCATCTTCTTTCAAACAAGCATACGTAATAATTAACAATGCAAAATTTGTAAAAGCATATATAACTATTTTTACCCGCATATTTCGGAGATATCAAAACTTTCTACCAAAACAATATTATGTTCTCTCACGAGAAAAAATAAATCAACTATCATTCCAAATTAAACATATAAAAATGTCATTTTCGGCACGTGTCTGTATAAATGAAACAAATATGAAACATGATATTTTTGGAAAATAAATGGATGGAAACGTTTTCTATGATATTTTACTATACATATATTACTAATCCAATTAAACAATTTTATTTAAGGCAAATATGGCTTAACATCTACAAGCCATCTTCTGTAATCGGAGCCCAACATCCAATATCTTAATTTTATGGTGAGAGACATAAACCTCTTAGCAATTGTTCCAAGTGAAATATATAATTATAGATTTAGGGGGAAAATGCTGATGAATTAAATTTTTACATACATCATCAGCTATGTGAATCATATTTAACAAAATATTCTTGATGCAATAAGTCCTTAAATAAAAAAGTGGCATTCCAATCAACTAAATCAATCATCAAAGCTGATCGATCTATGAAAATTTCAATATAACTATTCGATAAAAAATGGCGATTTTAGATCACTTTATCAAGATATCAAAGAAGCCAATCAGAGTTACTCTATAATGATTGGTTTAGATTATGATAATGATGATTGTGCTAAACTTGCAATATTCAGAACTGAATAAATCAGCCAGATTTGATCGCAGAAGATATAAAGGTTTATTTATTCATTTAGAAGTTGAATTATTAAGAAATATTAATTTTACAGAATATGAATCTATAAGACCAAAGGAATTTAAACCATAATTTTTTGAAATATATTCATAAACCAAAAAACATGTTATTATTGAGAGCATTTATATACATCTAAAAATAAAATTAAAAACTGAATATTTTATTTAATCTGTGAAATGTTTGCTAGATAATTCCTTGAGATATTATAAATTATAACAAAATTATAATGTTTCAATTTCTGTATTGGAGATATAACTTCAATGTTGGACTGCTCTGCTTTCAGTTCTTAGTTTTATTTAAAGGCATGCTTAGATTGAGTAAAGAGATCTTTATATTAATTGAAGTTTCATCATTTTCAACTTAATTTAAAAGTGAATTTTACGTGCACTGATAGAAAATCAGAGAGAGTTGCGGACTTCAAAGATCAGGACTGCTTAAGGCCTACATAATATTATAAGTGAATTATATGACTATCGAAATTTGAAGCTTCAAAATATTTTGCTTTAAAACTTATTATGAAACCAAGTTATATAAAAAAATTATTTAACCCTTTAGTCGGCATTAATATTATTGGCGAACCGACTGGTCGCCAAAGGCGGCTAGTGTTAAATATATCAAATACTGAATAATATTTGCATACAATTAAAATATTATGAAAGCAAGAAGGAAAGCTATCCTGAACACTTATAAATACAAATTTATATTTTTATTACATAAGAGGATTTTGATATTAATCCCTAAATAGTTATTCAGTTTTACTCAGAAATTTACTTTATACCCATTTAGTGCGATAGAATATCATTCAAATTTTGGAACAGTATTTAGTTAATGATTTCTATTTCTATATTATATACAAAAGATAAGTAAGAAAAAAAATTATTTAAATTTGTTATTAAATGATTCTAGATATAATTTAACAATAAAAATTTATTTTTGTATATTAATGAACAAAAAAAATAACATTACAGCAAAATTTCTTTTAAAAAAGTCATTTAATAAAGAATATATTGACATTGATATTAAGCTTCCAGTAATTTGCCATTCCAAGAAAGGATCTAAAGAAAATTTATTTATCATGTATGTTATGGTTATGTATTATTTCATGTAAAAATAAAATACCAATCACATAATTGTGCCTACCTTTCTAATTTGCGAAAAGATTTCTTTAAAAAAAATCATATTTTAATCTGTGCACTAAAGAAGTTAAACCTCCCATTCTATTTCAGCTGCTTAGTAGTAATAATAGGAAATAATTGATTATAATAACTGTAGAATATCATAAAAATACTATAAATTAAGTAAATAATGAAATTATTTAATAAAATAACAATGTCATTTAGTAACAATAACACAAATAAAGACACTTCAAAGGTTATAGAAAAATTATTAAAGGTGTATCAGAGTATTCTTTTTTGCTTCTCTGTCCCGAGAGCAATGGTGAAAAGTAAAAGTAACATAATCATCAGAATATGATCCAGTCTCATTTCAAAGCATACATAATAGTAGCTCAGAGAAGGAATGTGTAATTTAAATAAAAAGAACTGAAAATGCACATAGATTTCCACTAATAATATATTGCTAATGAAAACCCCATTTCAAGCATTCTAAAAATTATCATGGTCAAATATAAATATACATATTTAAAAAAACATAATTGGAAGAGCAAAAGGTCTGTTGATTAAATTACAATTAATTATAATAATATGTTAAACCACACACTTAACAGTATTAACTTTTATCTCCAGCTTTTAAAAGAAAATTACTACTTTAAGCTACTTTTTCGGTACTTCGGTATCAGACCGTTGATCTTTATCGCCAAATTTGAAAGTGTCGCCAATGAGTTGCTAAACCGCCTTTATTTTAAAAAGTGATCACACTTTAACTTTCATCCGCCATTTTGTTAGTTTCGTTGCCGTCGACAGTTTAATGCCAAAATTGAATCCGTTGCCAATGAATAACTAAACCCTTGGTGTCGATGGTCTTGAAAGGGAGGAGAGGAATTAAATTCTAAACAATAGGGGTATTTATTAACTTTGTTAGCAAGTAAAAATTCAACTCAGAAACTTTAAAATAAACAATAGCTTTTCACTTAATCCTTCAAATATTTTGTTAGAAATTTAAGAATACATATTAACAGAGCTGAAGATATGAAATTGCTATGGGGGGGGGGCTCTTCTGTACAGCTGACCGCCCTGCCAACACTGAACGTAGCAGTATCGACAGGATTTGTTGTGGCCGGTCATGGGAATTAGTTGGGCTTTTCTGATCCAAAGATTCACATGCATTTTAATTCAAATCTTTCACTTTAATTTACACAAAATTATATTATAGATAAGCTTAGTAAAAACAATACTTTCAATCTATCAAATTAATCAATCAAGATTTAATAAATTTAATTTCTGTACAATATATTTCTGTTTTGTTCAATATGCCATTTTTTGTTTGTTTTTTCTTTAATAAGACACTACTAATTTTTATAGCTAATGCCTCCACAATTTAACAAGAAAATTCTACATGTTCAAAAATTCGAATTCGTTCCATTAATTCGAAAACAATAATTGCAGCATACTTTATAGATCCTTTTAAATGATTCAGTTTGATTATGACAATTTTTTTAACTCATTTTTGGTTATAGAAGAAACTTTAGAATTTTTATTTCTTTCATGGAAGACATAATTTACATTCAAAGAATATGGGTAAGAAATATGTCAGTCTGCATTGCAACAAATGAGCCGAAGAATAAGAAGCAAAATTTTCCCTTCAGTGGTTTTTACAATGAGATTTTGATTGGGATTACTTTGGGCACATGCAGATTAAGGATAGGGAAATTTAAGTATCTTTAAAAGAATGTGGTAAATATTAAGGATTTTTATCCCTCACTCAAAGTATCAGAACCTACAGAGGCTAATATTTTTACAAAGCATATGTAGCCTTAATTAAACAACAACAACAAAAAGGAATTTGTTCAGGAAATAAAAAAAAAACATTTTAGAATAAAGCTAATTTAGAATAAATTGAGATAAAAATTAGGATTTTAATTACAATTTAAATTAGATAGAAATTTTATTACATATGTATATAACTTTTCTAACTGATTAACTTTACCAGAATATCTAAGGATTTCAATAATCAATGGCATTAAAAAATAAGTTATCAGAAAGTTGATTCAGAATTATAATAACCTTGGGAAGAATAGTCTAGTACTTAAATATTATATACTCCTTTTTGCTTCAGGTGAGTGTGCAATTAGTAAAAAAAGAAAAAAAGTGTAATTTATGTCTGATATATTTATGCTGAAATAAAACTTAAAAAGACACTAACTCTGCATTTTATAAATACAAAATTTCCAAATTTTAATAATGTGAGAAAAAACAAGAACTTTGCAACGTAGATTATAATCTCTTACAGCATTAAATAATAACATTAAACTTAAAACTAATTTTTTTATGCACTTAATGCCTTTGGCAACCAGTCAGTTCACCAGTATTAATGCCTGCAAAAATGTTCAATTATTATTTTATGTTAATTAGTTTCACAACAGGTTTTACAGCAAACTACTTTTAAACTTCAAATTTTATTAGACATATAATTTATTTATACTATTACGTAGGCCATAAGATGTTTTGTTCATTCTACTATTCATTTCTCTCTTTCTATCCGTGCCAATAAATTTTAATTTTATTTTAAAGCAGAAATGATGAAACTGCAATTAATACAAAAAATATTTTTTACTGAATCCAGGCTTGTTTTTAAATAAAAAGTATGAGAAGTGAAAGCAGAGTCGTTCTGCATAGAAGTCTTATGTGTGCCACAGAATAATTTTCATAATTTACAACAACTCAAAGAATTGCAGTATAAATTCCATGGATTCATCATAAAATTTAGCTTTATTAAAAAACTTTTTAATTTTTCAAATTTTAATAATTCAAAAAATTTTGAAGTTTAAATTTTAGATAGTCCTTATGTAATAAGGTAACATATTCTGTGAATTTTCATGACACTTTAATTTCCAAATAAATAATTTTTTTATATCCTTTGCAGCCTTTTGTGGCCAATTTATAAAGTTTTGAAAACTATAATATAAGAAGAATCACCATTTTTATAATCTAAGTGAATCAATCTTGAAAAATTATAAAAGATGATTGGTTTCTTTGAGACGGTCAATGAAGTGACCTAATATCGTCCATTTATATAGAATAGTGATATTGAAATTTTCATAAATGGTCAGCTTTAGAGATTGATATACTTTATTGGAGTGCAAATCATTTTATATTTAGGATATTAGATTCTCAACAATATTTTTTTAAATATGATTCATAAGAGAATAAATGTAAAAATTTTAAATTTGTAATTGCTCAGCATTTATTAGTTTGCATAACAAATAATTCATTAGTTTACATAACACATAATTATTTATTTCATTATTAAAGCATTGATATAATTTTTTAAAAAATAGTTTTTTGAACTTTAGGATAATATACATTGAATTGATATTTTACTTAAATGGTGGATGAAAAGGTCTAAAATTGTACATTTTTATAGAATAAAATGATTCAAATTTTCATAAATTAGTCAGTTTTAATGATTAGTTTAGTTTGTAGAAGTGTAACATTTTCTATTTAAAATATTAGTATCTCAAGAATATTTTATTAAATATGACACACAGAGCAGAGTAACAAAAATTTTAAGATCATAATTCATCAGAGCATTTACTGGCCCATATTACATAAAATGTAGATATTTATTTCATTTAAACCATTTTAATTGTACTACACAATATTTCTGCCTATTACTAAAGATTTACAAATTGGCCATTGGGTTCAGATTTGAATAGATACTCTGTGTGAATTTAACCATGATTTATTTCATGAAGTTGAATTATTGAATTAATAATATAGATACTGAGAAGTAGAAAACTTTTATCTTGCATTTAGTTTTTTAGAAAATATCCTATTTATTTATTTCATTTCATAGAATCACTTGCTGAAAATTACATTTTTCTGGATTTAATTTACAGCAATAATTAACTAATTGTTTCCACAGAGATTTTGCCAACATGATGGCAACAAGCTGAGAAAAGATAGCTTTTTCCCATGCTCATGCGGATTAAATTGGTATTTTGCATGAAATAAATTGTTGAAAAATAAGATTAAAATATTTATTTAAATATTCATTATAAATAAAAATTTAATTTCTAGATGAAGAAAAATGATATTATTAAGTAGACAATTTTTTGAACTTTAATTTGATGTGATTTTTTTTTTTTGCGTGATAATATTTTCAGAAGTTACCACAAAAAAAAGTCTAAATTTTTCTTAATTTTTAATTAATTAAAACTTTGTGAATCTAAATATTTTCGAATCCATTTGAGCACACACAAAAAAACCGGCTCAGCCGTTTAGGAGGAGTTAAGTGAAATACACATGCACAAAATTTTTTAATATAAGAAGATAATTGAAGAAAATAAAAGATTAAAATGAAATCTTCTATGCATATTTGAATCTAACATGTTAGAACACAATTTCTTGAACGGTCAAGCACCACGTGTTTGTGCAAGTTAAATTATATTATTATTCATTTTATTTGTTTCTTTAAATGAGTCACTTTAGTATTGCGACCAATCTATAAAACTTTGTTTCACATTTATTGTTTTAAAAAATATCACATTTCCTATACACCTCATTTCATAATATCATGCGCTCAAAATTATATTTTTTTAGGTTTTATTCTCTGTAGCCATTAACTTTATTTTTTTAGGTTTTATTCTCTGTAGCCATTAACTTATTTTTTTTATTAATCAGAGCTTTTGTAAATGTGATAGCAATGCTTTTTTTTAAAGCTATTTTTTGAGATACGTACACAAATAATAAAATTAAAAATTTTTGCCAATGTATTTTTTAATTTTATTTTTTGCTTACAGATTTTTGTTGATGCCACAAGTCTCATTCCCAAAATAACATCATTTTCTTAAATGATAAAAAAAAAAGAAAAGAAAAGAAAAGAAACCATTTTTCCTACTTATGCAGAATTAGTATTATCTTACAAGAAGGAATGATAAAGAAAGAATAAAGAGTTATAGGTAAAATATTTCAGCATCTTAGGATCATAATAAATTGTTATTATTATTATTATTATTTTGGTAAAAGCATATTACTTTGACACCAGCATCTTCTCTCTGAATCACATTTAAAAATGAATGTTAATTTCAGCATACATATAATTTTCAAAATATTCTTATATAAATTATTTAACCATTCAGTATATTGCAAGGAAATAAAATGAGGAAGAAAGCTTATTGAGGTCATCAAAAATAAACGAAAATAGTCAAAGGCACAAATACTTCTAATAAATATACACACCAATTAAAAAATTTAAAGCACAGTGAGTTTTGTGAATAAAATTTGGAATATTTACATACGATACAGAAATCAGTTTATGCAAAACATTCCTTACATCAAAAATAAAACCATACCAAAATGCAGATAAATTTTATGATTTTCTTTACTTATAAAATATAAGCTAATCAAACTATTTTTAAGTTCAATGGTAAGTAAAGAAGAACAATTCTAATTGCGTCTCATAATCATTAGATGTTATAAACACATATATTTTCCTTTTTTATAATGAATTATCTCAGAATATGCCTACAACTGAGTTGTTACATGGTATAACACAGTTGTTGATTTTTCTAAATATTATAAACATCCTTAAAATGTTCCACAGCTACAAACTGAAACTCATAAACAACAAAATTTTAATGAAAACATGAGTTCATAAAGTTAATTCTTTTGCTACGACACAAAATAAATAAATAATAATTTAAAGATTAACAGATTCCATTTATGGAAAAGAACACTCCTTCAATTGAAATATTAATTGGGAATTATTCATATAAATAATAATATTTTTCACTAATTAATTGCATCAATATAACAGCACAATTGGTTTTAAAAAACCTTACTTAAAATATTAAAAGAATATTTGTTTAAAGAGTTAGATATAATTAGTTATAATTATCAGGGAAGAAAATTCTTCTTATCACAATATTCTGTTTCATAATGTAAAATATTAAATAAAAACATTAACATACTGGCAGAGACTTGTGTCAAAATTTTCTAACAAGTTCTCCCAATTTCAAACACATCCTCTTAAACAAATGAAAAAGGAACATCATATTTAAAAATTGCATATATTTATACTCACATGATATCCATTAGGCGTAAAGTTTTTCTCGGGTGGAGCATATCTATTTTTTGACTTCGAATCTATATGTCTAGTATATATAATTTCACTCTCAGAATCTGAGGAATCAGATTCCATTCCTCCAGGTACAGCCGACATTTTGCTGTGTGGAAACTAATTAAGACAATAATTTCCTTTTCGGTCGTAATGAGAAAATGTTCGAACGAATGTGTTATTTGCTTTTTCACATATCATGCAACGACTTGTTTAAATCTCATTCAGTCACCAAACATGTTCCGTTTCTCATAAGTAGTGTATAAACAAAGCAAGGTGGAGATTGTCGTGGTTACAGTTTAGAGTCAAAGAGGACGATTTTTTTTTTTCTTCATTTAATTTCGCTCATTTTTTTTTATTATTATTTTACTTCTTCCTCAATATTTTTTGATGAAGAAAAGAAAAGTTCTTGAAATGCTGCGTTAAATAATATTTGAGATCCTTAGTCTCCAAATTTAAAGCTCCAAAATAGTTTGATGAATACATAAAGTAAATAACAAAATAGTATTTTCCAAATCTTTCTGTAAAATTTTATTTCATATTCCAAAAATATTTTCATGTGACGCCTATCAGTTTTATCCAAAACATGATTCTAGCTATTCAATGAATTTAACTTGAAATAAACGTTGTATTTTGTTCGCTAATTTAGAATCATCATTTCACTAAAACAATGGATTAAATTCAAAACTCAATCTCACTCGAAATACCTAAAAACTTTATATTAATAATTCATTGATTTTTTTTCATAGTTTTTAAATCCGGTTTACGAACAAACTTGTGACATGAATGTCGTTCCCCACATTCATCTCAATAAAAAAAAATTATTTGAAAAAAGTTTATTTCCTTTCGTATCAAAATTAATTTTGCTTTTCTTTAGGTTCTTAGATAAAAAAAAAATTGGATAAGCACAAATAAATTTAGAGCTCAAACCAAT
>JAOUZG010029335.1:2999834-3010269 GCA_026289955.1 Argiope argentata
TAACTATAAACAATATAAGAATTCCATTTGTTAAATATACAATTTGGCATTAGTATGCATTCTTAACTTTTTACAATTTTTGAAAATTTAAGTGAACTTTTCCTTAACTCATTACAATTGCTTTTTTGTTGTATATGATGAAATCCGAGGAAGCATATTCCCAATGTCACTCCTTATGATTATAAAATTCTAATAAAACAGGTACGATGCGTAGCTTTAAAGGTGTAACGATATGGCAGCAAAAGGAACATACCATGCGCAACGTTGTTGATGCAATCCAAGTATTGTTTACCATTCTCATCATACATGTACTGTCCTTCACCTCTGACAATTTTCAACGGCTCTTGCTCAAAAAAAAGAGTGCAAGATTCCCTGTAAGAAAACTTATTTAGATCTATATATATATATATATATATATATATATATACAGACAGAGAGAGAGAGACTACAAACAAGGCAACATGCAACTGTCTTTCATTGAGACATCAATCTAAATGTACAGGACTTATGATTTATCTTAGCAAAATATTAAAAATATTTTATAACGCTAGAGAAACTAACTACGGAAAAATTTTAATATTTTTGTTATTATGATATTGTTTCCTTTCTGGAATTTTTTTATTCTTCCATGTGATGCAATTCTAATTCACCTACTAACTAATTTCAAAAAGTGAAATTATCTTTCTACAAATTGTTCATCATCTGTAAGATATATATATTTTTTTTAAAAAAAACACTTTATTACGTGCAGAGGTTGAATTTTGAATGCATTTAATATAAGTATGATTAAATACATTGGATTCAATCACAATTGATTTTTTACGTCATCAAGCTATGAAAAAAAGTCGAGTCTTTTGCATTTTGAAACCAAAAATTGTGCAAATTTATTATTTTATTATTATTTTTCCATTTAAAGGATTTGGTAAAATAAAAAAATTTGCTCTGGACCTCTAAAAATTTAGAAAATAAATACAGCTGCTGTTCTTTCGAATTTGAATTATAAGAAATTAATCATTTTGAAAAAGTAATTTGTGTTGTCAAAATGTCCTGTATGGTATTTACAGTAATGCCCCAATAAATATATACATTTAAATGTCGGAAAGTAAAAAACAATAAATGAGAGTTCTCCAGTACGGTGCTGTTTCTGCAAACGAAGGAAAACTAGATCAGATGAAAATGTGAGGGAAAATGTATAAAAAGAAATACGAACTCTAAAAATTGAGAAATTTCATCAATAAGAAGAGGTAAAAAAGCATTAAAAATGAGATTCAATAATGTTTCTTCTTTCTTAAAAATGTCTATTTTTATTTTTATCGAAAATAAAATGCAATCTCAGCGTTGGATCAGTTTCAATTGTGTTTCCAAATATGCCTTTCCATTATTTATGAACACACATAACATATAAGGATAGAAATTAAAATATTAAACAGCTTTTGGCTGGATCATCATTACATATCCAATTGATCAGATTAAATTGGGCGCATTTAATCTGATCAAATGCTCCCCTGAGGGTGGGGATGGCAATTTTATTTTCTTCGAAAAGAAAAGTCACAGGAATCTCAAAAAGAATAACTGAATGACAACAGACTAAAAAAATCTGTAATATTTACTCCGATTTTTATCAAATAATAAGTCAAAAAACACAATTTTGAATAATTCGAGTTATTTAAACAAATTGGCAATAGCCATAACTAACATAACCACTTTGGTAGCAAAATTATAAATTTTATTCAGAGAAAAAAAATTTAATTAAAGGTTTTACCAACCAAAAATTATAAGCAAGAAAATGACAGAATGTAGCTCACCTGAAAATATCACATCAAACCTAAAAAAATGATTTTTTTTTGTCTAAAAACAACAGAAAAATATAAAACTCTTTTTTTTTTCCAATGACGAAATTGAAACAAACGTATACCATATACCATTTGTAAAATTAATTATCCTCAAACATCCGATTAGACATTAAATTCAATGGAGTAATGAATTTTTTTGAAGCAAAGTCTAATGTAGGAACTAAGAAATGAAAAAGACCTCACGTCATTGCAGTTAATAAATACAGGTAGAGACATTTCACACTTGATACGAAAAACAAATGAACAAAAGATTGACACATTACCTTCCCCTCGATGACGAATAGGAGAAACGGTTTAGTTAGCCTGTGTGACGTCAAACCACAGGCTGTAGCAGAGGGGAAGGACAGGTTTTTATCTCTTTAACTATAAATATTCATTTATTTGAAATGTAAACATTCTGTGTGGTAGCTGTCTTCTCTGTGGACAGCTACTTTTGAACTACGTGTAATGAAGGGTGTCGTTAGCCCCTAGAGGGGAAGTGGCAATGATTCGTTCCAAGTGTTCAGGAAGAGGTATAGGACTGCATGCCTTCATTCTGGAATGTTGTTAAATGGGGTTCCCCTCTGCGCCTAGAAAAAGGACTGAAAAGAAGTGAAGTGATTAGTAGTATTTCGAAAGGGACAGCCATCTAAAAGGTGGCCACAATCTAAAAATAAATATTGTTACCTTGCAAATTGGTATGATATCTGTCAGCATTTATGTGTGAGTATTTCTACTATTCGCATCGTGATGCATAGGAACGGCACTTCTGCTTCATTTTGGAGGTTAAATTTTAGATTACTTATAAATACAAAATTCAACGCAGCAAATATGCCCGTAGTTTTCAAATTAGTTTATTTTAGGAAATTTTATTAATTAAAGGTATTTAATAGTCGTAATACGGAATTTTAAACTGAATTTTAATTGTGCGCTGAAAAGAAGTTACTTAAGCTTATAATTTGTAGAGTTTTAACTATTAATGAATATTTTTTATGCATTTGAAACTTCTTTTTTATAGCATAATACTTCTTATTGTAAAAGATGGTTACATAAAATAAATAGAGATCGTAGTTCTGTTTATAAGTTACTTCACATTAGACGACAAATTTCAATTTTTAAATTGTTATATTTCATAAATATATTCCAGCAGAATAAATTTAATAATGTAATAATTATTTAAGAATTTTAATAATGTGATAATTACATAAAAAATCCTTTTTATGTATTTTTATTTAAATTATTTATTTAATGATGTTACATTATTGGATAGTTAATTGAAATGGTGGTATGAGGTATTACAACGAAACAACAGGGATTGTAAAAAAATGCAAAAATAACCATAAGAATAAATAGGTAATAATTCCAAAAATACTTCTGCATTAAGAAGAATTCAAATTTTTTAAACACGGATACGAATTAATGAAAGCTATTCATATTATACCCCAAATGTAACTGTTCCACAAACATCTGACAATGTAACGTTTTCAAATGCACTAGACCGTAAAGCAGAGGGAAATATTTCCCCCAAAACTTCCTTGCATAATCTCGAATAAATATGGATTTTGTATTTAAGACGCCTTTTCTTTTCCCCAAACAAACAGCTGCAATCACAAATTCACGCACCGGGTTGGATGTATTAAAATAATGACGTTTTTGAGTTACCGCTTCAAGAAGAGCAGATCGACAGGCATCCAATCTTTAATTGGATTTGTTTTAGAATTAGATTGGTGTCTACGTTACAAATGTTAAAGGGGGATTGGGCAAAGCCTTTTATTCATTTATTTCTCTTTGTTTTGCAGTTATGGTGTTCACTTACATTCGAACCTCCGGAAGACTGTCTTTTAGATTTTGCTCCAAATTTCATGAAAATCTACAAATTTAGTGTCAAGCCCGTGTAATAAATTTCCTCCGTCTAGCTCACAGAACTTTCTCGTTATCATTATCAAAGACGTGCGGACAGACATTTTCAAAAAGTATATTTTTCGAGGTTAGAGAGGTAAAAAAATATTAATCAAAATTTTGAATCCTATTCATCTCAAGGTCTGAATTTCTGTTTTGATTACAATGCTTTCTCTATACTTTGTAAACGAGGAAGTAGAAATAGCATGTCTAGATTTAATATAAATACTTCCATTTTTTTAATATAATTTCGTTTTCAAACACAAAATTACCTCCTCTCTGAAAAAAAAATAGGTAAGCATAAGTAAGAAATTATTTAAGAATGATCAATCAAGCAAATCCTTAAGTATAATTCGAATATTTCCACGAAATATTCTTCGAAAACTCACTCATTTGGCGCATAGAAAATTAAAAGCCTGTAACTTTCTAGAAACGACCCTTTTCTTATTTTATTGGAAGCAAAAGTATTACGCGATTGTAGTGACACAGCAATAAAAAAAACGCATGACTGTCTCAAGGACAGTAAAATGAGGTCTTTCAAAGCAGAAAAATTGAGCTATTTCTTCAAATAAACTATTTCACTGGATATTGCAATCATGACAGTTTTTATGATTTAACACAGCTTAGTGTGTTAAAACTAAAGAACATTTTAACGAGAAGGTATAACAACTTTTAACGATATTTTTCTAGTCCTTTATAATCACCTTTATGGAGTATAATTTTTCTGAAATAAATAAATTAAAATTGTTTAACCCAATAAATGAAAAGGCAAACTCTTCATTTTAATGGAAATATGTAGAATGTGATACTATGTTTTCTCAACAACAATATATGGCAAAATGTGTTTTCAAGGGAAAACCAGTTTTCCATTTACTTTTCATTCGAAATAAACACAGGCCTTAAATTTGACGCCAATTTAAAAAGAAATAAATGGTTATAATTTACCAAGGCCGAAAAGTGAAGAATAATTTATATGGAAAACTAAAAATTTCCAGTTTTTGGTATACACAAAATTTAAAAGCACTATCGTTAATTTGGCACCATAATAGTATTATTGTTTGTTGCTACTGTAATTTGTTTAAAGATTCTAAAATTTACTTATTAAGGTTTCAGAAAAAACTTTAAGAAATAACTTCCTGTTCATCAATGAAAGGATTTTTTTTTCAAGTAGCCTTATGATCAAGATTACACTTATCAAAACAATGAAAACCCATAAAATAAAAAAACAGAGAAAAACATGCAATATCAACTGAAATTATTGGAAGCATTCAAAAATTAAACGGCAGATTTGTTTATAAATGAACTGGCTATATTTTTAATAAAAAGTACTGGCTGTGCAATCAATAGATAGTGTGACGTTCGATTATCCAGCAATTTAAGTTCTATCTGGTAACTTTTAAAATGTATTTAAATACATTTTAATAAATATTGATTTATCATGATTCAGTAGTTTGGCTTAACAACCCAAATACGGCTTAGAGTTTTTGTTCGATAAATTGTAATATTTTGTTTAATAAATCGTAATGAAATTTTTTGAAGATAAAGAATTTTTGTGTATACTTTATGATATATTTCTGAGGCATCATATATTTTTCCGGATTTATATACATTACTACAAGCGACTTTCCAGCGTGCTTCAAAACTCTTGTCACTACGACGATGTCTAAAATACATTGCATCCTATGGATAAATGGATAGTAAATAAGTAAAAATAATCATATTTCAAAATTAAAATATTTAATTTTTTCCCTAATTGAGCTGCTATTTAATTTACCGAAATAAATAAACTTTTATTTCTATTATGAATCAATCATAAAATTATTATCATCCGCTAAATGAAGAATTTCTACATTACATCACCGACATACTTTTAAACAATGCTGATCAAGTAAAATAATTATTCTTTCATTGCTATTTATTCGATAAATTATATAGGCATCAAGAGCAAAAATTAAAATCTTAAAAATAAATGTGTAAATAAAAAAAAAGTTTTTTTAAAAAAATTACTCGTAAATTATAATTTTAACCTGTTTGCCAACGAAATCAAAGGAATTCTCAAAATTATTTTTAATATTTTTAAATAGTTAATTAGCACAATCTAGGAACTTTGCTTTAAGAAAAACATTGCGAAATCATTGGATTGTACTCGTTCAGAACGTTTTACGCACTCTCTAAAATTAGAAACACAAACTGACAGAAAGATGTGAAACAGTTTATTCCAACGAGAAAAAGAAATCCGAGAACACGTGCACGCGCAACACTTTTCTTCGCCGCTTTTCGTTGTTCAACAATTTTTACAGCATTTTTTCTTTATCGTTATTTTGGAAAACGTTCGGGAGACAATTGTATAATTGCAATTCAACAGCTGAACGTTTTGAGTTATATGGTCTGATTAATTTCTTCAGACGATTCAGTAATTTCAATGAATGCAATTCAGAAGAAACCCCACTAAAATTTTTTGTCTTCTTGAATTTCTAAAGATGCTATTTTACATCATGAAAAGTTATTTTTGTAATAAATTTAATAGATAACTTTTAAAAATACCCAATAATATTTTGCTTTTTCAAAACTAACATTAAACACAAAAGATTAGGAATGGAAGAACATATTTTAAATAGAACACAGACACACACAAAATAGGCCTTAAATTGTTAAATTGCAAGCTACTAAAATTATGAACTAATTTAAATTTTGCTATCAATACTGAATGATTTAAAATGTAGCCAATTTTCAAAAAAAAATCAGATTTCTTTATTAAAAATAAAGCACTTAATATCCAGCTGCATTCGTTAAGTTTTTTTTTCATGGATCTATTAATTTATTATTACCCATTCAATTTTCTAATAATAAAATAAACCTTTAAATCATTTTCAAAATATTCGAATATTTATCTTTTTATGCAGCAAAATAGCTCGTCCATACATCACGACAGACCAGTTGACAAAACTAAACAAAAAAAAAATATATATCATTTACTCTTCCAGACATCATTGACCAAATTTGCACAGGTTGAATACACATATGTTCAAGAATTCATTTAAAGAATATGCAAATAAATGAAAAATAATGTCTTCCTATTTGAAACCTTCATAAAAGAATTGTAAAACAACCTAAAAAAGATTTTCCAGCATATCGTGATAAATTATTTACAATCAAACATTTTTCCAATAAATAAAAATTAAATAATTGAACAAAATATCGTGCTTACCCAATATAAGTTTTGCGAAGACGTAAAGTCTCCTCCCTAGAAATTTTTTCCAAAGGTCCAAGTGACATGTCGGTATCAATTAAAATACGTAATGTTCCACCGAATTAAAGTAGGCAGAATATTGGTAATTTGCTTTCATCGGTTAGGTGAATACGCTCTTGTTTATATACCGCAGCAGACATCTGAGTCAGGTATGGGCTGCCAGAAAAAGTAGCCAGTTGGCGAGTATTCGGTCACCTAGGGCGATAAACGATGCCAAAATCAGAAAGCCGGGAAGTCCATTGAAGGAAAAGTTCCCGAGATAGCGGTTATCTAAGCAACGTCAGAGACATGATTAATTAATTTCTCGGTGAGTGGTCGAGGGGAAAGGTTAAGGTTTATCGCTATTGATAATCTGAATTTAAATTCCACTCTCTCAGATATAAAGCATGTGGAAAAGAATTCTGTTTTTCAAAAAATAACGCAATAACAATTTCGAAAGAAATATAATTTATGTCGTGAAAATTACAGAATGAGCGTATTTTGAAAATAAAAAAAAGACAACTATTAACATAAATTTATAATGCTTAAAAGCAGCTTAAATAAAAAAAAAAATTGAAATCATTTTTCTATATAATTGTAGAGATTATTTCGTCAATTTACTTTAATATTTCAATCATATTAAGTTACAACGTTTTAGTGTTTTACAGGAATTTAGTAAAATAGCCATTTCCATTTAAGTCATTGCAGAACAATCAATTAATGATTGAAAATATCGAGACAGAAAAAGATAAAAATGCAGTTTATCGGAAGATTTATCAAAATTTCCTTGGACTGATTCATTGCTCTTTTGCCGGAATTTCACCGGATTCCCTGAATGTGATTTATGACATCAATATGAACATACATGAAAGTGAATGGTGCATCCAGGATTCCTAACGGGTCAAATTTCGGAAAAAGTTTCGAAAACTCTTCCTGTTTTGCATAATGAGAGGAACGGCAGTTTGATTTTAGCAATTTTGTTTACTTTTAATAAAGATAGTTATTTTGCTTCTTTGAAGCCGATAACACAAAAATTTTGTGACAAATGCTGCAAACTTGAGCGATAAACAAATATTTTCATTTCAATTCGTTTATTTTTTTAGATGAAGATAAAATAAATTTTTTGATAATTCGCTTTAAAATTTTGAAAATCTCTAACATTTGATTATTAAATATCGAATATAGAAAGCATTGAAATTTATTTTTCCTTTTATTGGGTTTTTTTTAATAACCGTTATTTGTCATGAGTAGGAATTTTACATAAAATATTAAATCATATTATATTGTTTCAAACTTTTATGTTACTAAAGTTAACATTTTTTAAAAATTCTTTAATTTAATATCGGAAATGTGCTGTGAAAAAAATAGTTCCGATTTATGCAACTCACGACTGACGACTACTAGTATTTATGCCGCTTTTTCTCCAAAGCAGCCAATCGGTGAGTCGCAAATTTTTAAGTTTTTGTTAGATGAGTCGAAGTCCGATAAACTTTGGGCCTGCCTTAGAGCCTAGGTTTCGAATTCGCTATTTATTATAATTTTCAGTATTAGCTAGTCTCAAATGTAAGAATATTCAATAGAGTTCAAAACATATCTTGTTTCTTGCCTATCAAGAAACAGTATACTTTAGGGAATTTTAACGGATACGTTAAATAATAGCATTACAACTTTCTTTTATTGATTAAAATTATTTGCATTAATTATAAGACATTGGTTATCCTAATATTATATATCAATTTTTCAATTAATTTAAGGAGGATTGATCTTACACAAAGAATGTTTGAATGTCATAAATGGTACTACGTTTCGCGTTGCTGCTTTGTTATAAGTTTCGAGACAAATTTCATGGTTCGTCTTATATCCATGCTTTTCATATTGATTAAAGATGCTTTAAAAATTATATTGCTTTACTCTTTTGGTTAAACATTTATACCATAAATCGTATTTGATTACAATAATTTATTATATTAAGTGAAAGAATTCTAGAAATTTATATGAATAAATATAAGCAAAATGAAATAAAACCTTTATTTTAGGCAGCTAAATATTTACACTTGTTTGAGTCATACTATTCTCAACATCTTTACTAGCTTTGGATTGCATTATGTATATTAAAAGTATATTAGCATTCTGGACATTAAAAATAATACTCAAATTTAATTAACTAAATGGAAATGTATAAGTTTTAATATTATTTTAACTCGTTTAAGAATTTAATCTTGTATGTTAGAGATATAACCCTCATGTAAAGAAAAAAAGAACGGTAAAAGCTTCCAATATTTTCCTAAAAGGAATATTTCCCATTTTCCTATCTCCTCTTTCTGAACAAAATATCTCAACAAAAAGGAAAAGATGGTAAACAAGTGATTAGCTGATTGGATACATTCCTTTTGTAGCATTTAGTTAAGATTTTTGAGCTTTATCAAAAAATTATTTGTTTTATATAAGCTTTCTACTATATCATTGAATTTGCAAGGAAATTTTAAAAAAATGTAGACTTTGAAGTAATATAAAATAATAATGTAAGTTATAATAAATGTATTGGATTTCGAAGTAATATTAAACCCTTCACAAATTAAAGATAAATGTGTTTGTATATATAAAATACATAATATATATAAATGCATACTAATATATAAATTATAATGTTCAGAACTAATCAAAAGAAAAAAAATTGTAAATTCTTATTACCATACTTTCAATTTCTATATTAATCCCCGGATGCAATCTAAATCCATCATCACATTAAGAAGTAGAAATAAAAAACAGGTTTGTTAAATTAAGTGTCGTAGGATTGTCCAATATGGTATAGTCCACTTACCCATTCTATGTATTATTCCGAAAGTTCCCTGATCTTATGGCTTACGATTTCTCCTTTCGAGGTACAATGAATCATAATCCCTGTACCATTATTGTCACATTCGTCAAATAAACTAAAAAATAACAATTTCGATAAAAAAATGCAACTTTAAAAATAATTTAGAGTATTATTGAAGCTCTGCAACTCTCATTAACGAACCATTCTTGGATCTAATGAAAATTACTAAGAGAAATCCGCTAAAATTTAAAAAAAGTGACCTTTTAGTAAAGAATCGTCATTTACTCTTCAATTCTCACAAAACATTCTTTGAAAATGCATGCAACAAAGTGAAAGCACGAAACTCATAAACAATCTGTTTATTTTTTTCGGAAACGAACCCAAAGAAATACCGTTTAAACAGGAAATTTGGATCCGACCCATTACACTCATCGGGATCCCTGAAAGCGGATATTAACGAAGGAAGTCAGATGGAATTGGAAGTTTCCATGGCCCTGTTTTAGAACTCATTCGATAGTCAAAGAATAGATGTTCTCGGAATTTTATAGGGAAATAAAAGTCAAAATTCTTTGTCTTTTTATAGCTTTAGAATAAAGGAGTAAAGGATGCATAATACTAGATATAAGTACATGCATTTATTGCTATAGTTCTTTTTTT
>JAOUZG010029335.1:3015269-3032012 GCA_026289955.1 Argiope argentata
TCTGATTACAGAAGATGCCTTGTAGATGTTAAGCTTAAATAAAACGGTTTAATTGGATTAGTAATTTATGTACAGTAAAATATCATAAAAACATTTCATTGCATTCATTTTCCAAAATTATCATGTTTTATATTTATTTCATTTTATGCAGACACGTGCCGAAAATAACATTTTTATAAGTTTAATTTGGAATGATAGTTGATTTATTTTTTATCGTGAGAGTATATGATATTGTTTTGGTAGAAAGTTTTGATGTCTCCGAAATATGCGGGTAAAAATAGTTTTATATGCTTTTACAAATTTTCATTGTTAATTATTACGTATGCTTGTTTGAAAGAAAAGGCATTTTCAAATAGTTGACCTACTTTTACCAGTATAGCTTTAATATTACGTTACTTCGTTGAAAGAAGATGCGTTTTTATTTCGCATGATTCATTAAAATGCGGAGATAAATTACAATCACGAAGGCGAATTCTTTGATTTGCACAAAATGTCTTCTTCACATAAGTAAAAGTAATTTCAAAACATGTCTTATCGTTTTAAAAATTAAAAAAAAAGAATGCAAAAATATTTTACTACTACTGATTATCAATTGCTTTTTGTTCGTCGTTTCTTTGAAATGACGTCATTTTCAAAGTTCGTTTAAGATCTCGCTCTCAGAAGATTATCGTTTGGTGCTTCTCTAAAAATTATTTTTCAGTTTTAGCTGTCGCACTTTTGTAATATATTTTTACTTTGTATTTTTATTTACTTTAATTCTTTAATGGAATTGTTAATTTTGATATTGCAGACGATCAAGAAAATTTTCTCTTGCATTTACGGTTTAAAAAATATCACATTTCCTATTTGCTTCCATTATATATAATCACGTGATGAAAATTGTATTTTTTATTGTTTAATGCACAGACCGACATAGAAGGTTTGCAACGATTCTTATTTCAGAATTCCAAAGAAATTCAGCAATTGTGACGCATTGAAGTTAAAAAAGAAGTCACCTTGAATAAAATAATCGTCATCATTAAATTATCAAATTTTAGTTAAAAGAAATAGGTAACCTTAAATGTTTTACAGTATTGTTTACCTGGTCAACTATTTTGACATTGGTGACTTGCCACAATTGGCTATTTAAGGGATACTCAACACTAGGATTTTACTAAACATAATTTGTGGATATATATTAGGATTGATTATTTGGATTGCTAAATGTTTGATTAAGCCCAATATCCAAATATGAAAAAATTCTTGAAAGATCTTTGTAATGGTTCTTTTTTAAAAGGGGTAAAAAATTGGGTGGACTTTTTGATGCTTTATTTATTTATTTATTTCGATTAATTTAATTTGTTGTTTTTTTGTGTATCAGCCGTTGTTGATTGCATTTTTTTTATAAACCTTATGAAATGTATCAAAAAAGTATGCTTGGTTTGTATTCTTTTAATTCTTCTAAATACTAATTGGCTGAATCTTCTGAATACTAATTCTGAATACTAATAAATCTGAATACTTAGCTAAATTCTGGCCATAAAAGTTATTTTAAACAAATTTATAACAGTTTTACTCACTTTTAATATCTTTAATGGAATGGTGATATCTGTTCATTATATAGAGCCTTGTGTTACAAATTTTAAATCATTATAAAACATGAAATCTCGGGATTTTTTTTTTCCTTTTAAGATTATTTACTATTTTGAAAATTAGAGATTTCTATAACACTGCTTTTTGTGTAGAATTGGTTTCCACGGAGAAGTTTCTCAACGATACGAATTGGCGCTTCTTGTAATGATCGACAGGTATAAGAATCAATACGTCGGTAAGGCAGGTGAGGAATATTCTAGTCTACTAGAATTTTCTTCATTTGTGCATTTCTAGAACGTTTCAGATTTTAACGTTTCTTAATTTTCTTTTAATGCAAATCCTTTTACTATTAAAGGAAAACAATTATTTCTAGATAGTATACGCACGGTATGATTGCTCAGTTATTGTTTTGTGCAATGTTAAAAAAACTAGAATAATACCAATTTCTTTTCCTTCCTGTAATAAAAACATAACACATAATGATATTATATATATTCCTTGTACATAAAAATTATTGTGAATTAAACATCATTTTTGCATTTAATGCAATGATATTATATATAATATTCAAAAAATATTTATAGTCCCAATAATAATATGTACAGTTTTTTTTAAACCATATGTAAAGAATTTTATTTATATCAATCAACTAGCAGAGGCACCGTTTTAATTTATTAAATTAATTAATGATCAGTAATCTAATCTCTAAATTATTTAAATATTTATATTTTCAGGGTTTTCTAAAGACGAAACATTTTACGATATTTAAGATAACTATTACACAATTAAGGGATTCATTCATTAATTATTTTTATGTTTCATTTTACTAAATATACGCAGATAAAGGAATAATTCTAAAACGTATTTGAGTTCCCCTCATCTGAATTTTAATAAAAATTAAAAATCAGATGTTTAATTGTATATACATGAGAAAATATAACTGAAAAACTCAACGAGCTGAATGTATGAAATTCTACTTGCAGCTCTAAATATGACATTCAATTAGTCCCATTGAATAGAACTTAGACATGGGAAAATACATAAGAACAGTTTTGTTGGCTTATGTTGTTGAGCTAGCTATTCAAAAGAGGCTTCTATTGTAAGCCACGGGGAGTCAAGCCTGTCCTCGTGTAGGTTTCCGAATAGAAGTAAGAAGGGAGGATGGCTGTTGAGTCGCTGGTTTTTGTGTAGAAATAAAAAAAAAGCTTTTAACTTTAATGAGAGGATTTAAGTGAAAAAGATGCCCAAAATACCAATTAAATGAGCTATTAAACGCAAAGATACCTGAATTCGGTCAAGAATAAATTTTAAAAAATACACATAAACAATATTTTGCATTTTTTTTAAATGAACATAATGTTTATAGTTACACCTAAGTTTGTAAGTGTAACTATAACAACTGGTAAAAGTTACAAATAGCTATCTGCATTAATGTTTAAGAAAATTCGATTTTGTCAAAAAAAAAGGAAGGAAGGAAGGAAAAACAGTGTAATCAAAAATGACAATAAATACATTTTTATCTATCATGCTGTAAAATTGAGCATCAATATAACAAAACTACATTTAATCGTGTACCGAGAAAAAACTATATTCTAAAAATATAGGCTTTACTATTTTAAATTGTATCATAATCGTCAAAAAAAAAAAAAAAAAGAACGGGAAAGGAAAAGAAAGGAGGGAGAGAGAGAGAGAGAGAAAGAAAGAGTATAAAAAAGAAAATTAAACAAAAATTAAATCTTTTACAAAAATTTTGATTACTGAAAAAATAAATGCTTGGGTGGCAACTTTCATTGAAAATGTATTTAATTTGATAGTTAAAATAAAATGTTAAAATAACTTTATCCCACTTTTGTCATTAATTTAATATCCAATACTTTTGAAAATATCTTTTCAAATTACATATTTTTACAACCTAATTAGGCTTTCAAACGCTCTGCAATTCATTTCAAAGTTTATTTTAATGCATACTTTCAATTTAAAATTCTTCACACAAATCAGAAGTTTTCTGTATAAATGCGATAAACGAGTGCTTAAGTTCACTGCCTTCTTCTCTCGCCCAGTGACGTATGACTCATTCAAGCGAAAATTTAGAATTCTGCTGTGGACAGCACTAAACAGATGTAATTGATATTTTCCCATTTCGATATTGTTCGCAATAATTCAACTATGCAAGATGCAGAACTATGTTCATTTTCTCTTTGAATGAAGCAATCTAAATTTTATATTTTAAGGTTTTAATTGTATTATTGTAGCCTTTAAGTTAATAAAACATTAAGAGAGTATTATTTTTGAAAAGTATTTAGTTACATTTTCAATGGAATAATTATATTGCATAAATTAGTAAAAAAACGTATTTGCACTTCATCATAAAAATTTTGGGAGAAAATTTTTCTCTTGCATTATTTTGCGAAAACTTTGCGGCAATACTTCTGGCATTTCTGTCTATCGTGCGGTGTGATGGCTTTCACGTGCCAATTTTACTTTGGTAATATATTGTAAACATATCTCGGTTGCTGAAAGCGCGCTGAAATTCAAAATATGCACAGTCACTCATTTTTTGAGGAGTAGAAAGCTGTAAATGCACCGAAACTTAGCAGCAGTTGCATGAAGTGTTTGGGGAAAATGGGGTGTCACGTCATGTCGTAGTGAAGTGATGCAGCAGCTTTGAGAATCAACCTGCATTTTATCACTTGCAGGTAAACTTTAACGACGGAGAAAGATCACTAACTGCAACTTATTCTCAAATCGCTGCTCCTGTGAATGTATCAATGCATAAGATATAAATAATTAATTTAAAAACTAGCCGGAGTCGACCAACGAAACTCTCGCCTATTCTGTGATAAGCTCGTAATGCCAGAGAACGTCTTTCATTTCATTGGCGTACAAAAAGGGCCCGCCATCCGGAGGCTGCGGAGGAGGCTGTGCACCAGGCCACAGCGATTGAGATATGATTAAGAACCGAAATGAAGTTCTCAGTGCTAATTTCGGGATGGAAAGAACTCGAACAATCGATGGGTTTGGATATACACGAAGTTTACAGATGCGTTTAGTGCAAGTGTGCAACATATTGTAAGCATAAAGTACGGTCATTTACCTCAACTACTGAACAAAATTGCATGTATTACATTTCATAATTTATACTTCAGAATATTTAATATCGTTAAATCTAATCATGTCCATGCCAAAGAAGTATACCACCAGGCGTCAAGACTCGGTTTAAAAAAAGAAAAGAAAAGAAAGAAAGAAAGAAGAAAAGCTAAAATTAAAAAAGTGATGACTAGATCTATTTTCTTGTCTACAAAGTAATTCTGGCAATGAAATTGTCTCGACTTTAGAAATTACAATTCAAGCTTTAATTGAGGAGAAAGTCCCGCATTAACTGCTCAATTTTGTAATGGAAAGTGTTGAGACTGTGAACATGTTTGAAAAACCGAATGCTTAGACACACACGTTTGAATCAGAGAATAACGACGAAAATGAGAATGACAAATGCGATGAAATGCACATGTGATTCAGATTTATGACCAAGCATCATAACTGATTAGTTTAAAATGTTTTGTGTTAAAAACAGACTTATGCTAACACAAAGCCTTTTTTGCTAAGAATACCGAAGGAAGATCATTTTCCACTAATTACTAACCTTAAAAAAAGAACCGAATGGTGAAATGCAGCTTCACAGCTGATCGATTTATTCAAAAAAGCAAGACTCGGTATCTTTTTCTCCAAGTGCATATAAGTGATACGGCTAGCATTATACTAAGCATTAAATCAGATTAGTTAGAAAAGTTTTCTCGAATTATTAAGTAAATACGACTCTGTGTTTATAGACTATGTAAACGGAATAAAAAATTATAAAAATATAATGGTGCATGATTTAGCACACACATCACCAGAACCAATTATTCCTGCTTTAGGAAATAAAGTTTTGATAAAATTAAAAACGACACGAAAGCGACCACGTATTACAATATCCAAATAGACTCTACTACTGATATTTCCCATAAAAAATAAAACTTCGGCCTTTATTTGGTGTCTGCATTTTGAAGAGAAAAGATTAAGTATAATTGCGTCATTTATAGGGCTTATTGAAGTGACTGATGTGAGTGGAGAGCTAGCAGAAGCTACATTGGAAATATTACGTGAGCCTGATTTAAATATTATGGATTGTGGAGGGCAGGCATACGACAACGGTAGCGACGCGAAAGGGAAACATAAAAGTGCACAATTTAGAATACTTTCTTTAAACCCTCATGAAATTTATGGGCCTAGCCTATGACCCTCCTTTAATCTATTAATTTGTGATGCCGCTTCCAGGTATATATTGTAATAATTTAGGGGGAAATTGCAGCTTTCATATCGCTTATTTTCTGCGTCTACAAAAATATGAGAAATTCCACAAAAGCATTTAAATATCACTTTTAAAACGTTATGCGAAATTCGTTAAGAAGAAAAATAGATTCTGTTAAAGCAGGTATATACAGTTTGAACAAACTTGCATTGACCTAGAAAAATTTATTCATGCAAATAGCAATAATACAGCGGCATTCGAAGCTAAAATTCTATTGAATCGAATTCAAGAAATAATATTTTTTTATGATTAATAGCATGTTTTACAATATTGTCCAACATTTTCCATCTCATTTAACTGTTTCAAGTAAAAATAAAGATTAAAATGAAACCTGCAATCATATTTCAACGAATCATAGCGGAACATCATTTCCTGAACGGCCAAGCATCACGTGCTCATGCAAGTTTAATGATAATTTTATTCATTTTAATTGCTTCATTGGATTAGTAATTTTAGCATTTCAAACTATCCAAAAAACTTTATCTCGCATTTATTATTTTAAAAAAAATATCACATTTTCTATTTATTTCATTTCATATAACTACGTGCTGAAAATGTCATTTTTCTAGGTTTTATTTGATGAAGTAATTAACTTATTTTTTTTAATCAGAGCTTTTGTTGAGGCAATGGCAATACGTTATTAAAAGCTCTTTTTTTAGATGCTCTAGCAGACAATAAAGTTTTTATTTTTCGCCTACGGATTTTGGTTGATGCTAAAAACATCAACCCAAAAACAATATCATATTCTGACATGATAATAATTGTTCTCGATTAGCTTTTTATTTAGTCAACAATATTAAAACTCAAATTGAAAATTTATGAACAATATTTAACTCATTTTCAGACGAAACAAAAGCGATAGAAAGTAATAAGAACATATTAAAATATTTTCCTGAAAAACGATTTTGGAAAAAAGAGAAATATATATAATTCGAAACAGCAGGAGATGAAATCATATAAATCACGTTTGACGAATTTAGATTTTATTCATTAACTCTGTAATGGATGGATACGGTTATTGAACAGATAGAAGCACATTGCAAAACATTCCAGATTGGGTCGATAATGTTTATGTCCGGAGAATTAGGCGGCCAAGAGAGGGAAAGAAATTCAGAAGAATGCTCCTCGAGCCACTCGGGAAGCTACTGTAGACCTACGAGGGTGACGCATTATCCTGTTGGAACCGTTCACGTTCTCCCACTGGGCGTGAATCATGTAGAGGGTCAGAAAGAATGTTAACGTACGTCTGACCTGTCATGGTTGAGTCTGCACACACCAACGGTCTCGTATCATACCACCTGCACAAGTCCCAAATTCTCACACAGTTTCCACTAACTTGAACAAATCCTTGTAAGCATGAGAAATCCATAGATGCACGGTGTTTTTTCCGCATTCATATACAGCCATCCACCTGATACACTTAGAAACGTGATTTCTTAGAGCAGACAACGTTTTTCCAATTATTAAGATTGTATTAGCGGTTTTGGCGAGTCCAGGTAAGGTGCAGAGCTTTGTGTCGCTGAGTCACCAATGGTACATTAGGTGGTTTGTGACTGCCAAAACCCATATCAATTAGGTTCCGTTGCATAGTGCACACACTGATACTTGTTATGGGGGGTTGCATTCAAATCCGCAACAATTTGAAGAAATGTTGAACGTCTATCATTTATAACAATTTTTTTCAGGCGTCGATGATTCCGTCCTATCAAGGCCTTTTCTCAAGCCGCACTGCTGCCGGAGATTTGAAATTTTACTGGAAATCTGGCATTCGCGGTACACCCTAAAAATGGACCAGGTCCCAAAATCCAAATTTCATTTCTACTTCGGAAATGCTGTGCTCCCCCTCTCGTGCACTAAAAAGGTTAGGTTTAACATGTTTTCAGCCGATTATTTCAAACTATTCTGTTTATTTTCTTTATATTTGATGCATTTAAAACTAAAAATTGTTTATTATTCGATTTTCTGGATTCATTTTGAAGTACTTTCGAATTAAAATAATACAAATTAAAGAAAATTAAAAATGTCTAATCTGTATTGTGTTACCCCAACTGGTGTAGATAATTCACACATTTTGCTTTGTCTTAATTGGCGTTGAATCCCCGATTGGTGTCAAAAATTCAACGCAAGAATAATTTCTCGATCAGTTGTTTACAGTAATTTTAATTATTAGGCCAGAATAGCCTGGTTGGTAGGGCGTCCCTTGGCCCGCGAGTTCGATCCCGCCAACCGAAGACACTCCACGTGTGTGGTGGACGTTACATCTGTCGTGGTCACAAAGTCCTCCATATCGAGAGTAATACCATTGGAAGTACTCAGAGGTCGTTCTCTGTTCCAGATTTAAATTACGATCTGTGGATGAATGAACTCTTCCCCGTAAAAAAACGTTTGTGTCATGTGTGAGTCAGAAGTCAGACTTCTGCCCCTGGTCAGGAATCCACTCGAGATTGACTGGTTTCATATTTAAGATTTCTTCGATAATTTTCTTTTAAATTTGAAATTTTAATACATATGCAAGACGAGCTTTTATAGTAACCCGAAGTTATTCTTAAAGATAATGCTAACTCCAAGCTGTCATTTTCAGCTTCTTCTTATTTCCAATACAGAATATGCAGCTGATTTTAATATAAAAGTTTTAAAGAATGAAAGAGTAATTAAGTAATTATTTTATGAATTATGAAAAGGATTTGAAAATCATCGCATATATAAAATAATTGTAACAAATAATAGGTTAAAATATTTGCGAAAATTCTATACGAAAAAAAGTACATTAATTATAATGATACCTTAAAAAACTTTTCTTTTCAATTAAAGGTAGAGTAAAAAGGATTTTTGGTATATTCGAATATTATTCTTTATATGTATAGCTCTATATGTCCGGAGATCTGACCTTCTACAGTGCCAACGCATATATTCTTCTTTATCGTTAGTATAAGTGGCCCAATTACAATAACTTAATTAATAAGTTTCGTATCTCTGTATGTAGACTTGTGCAGTTGAGGAGAGCCCGCCTCAGTCAGAGGCTATCTTCTCCAGAGGCAGCTTTGTAGGTTCGGCGATCCGGCGCTTTACGGTTCCAGCGGGGGCTCATTCGACCTCATTAATGGCATAGCCGGCACGATTTCAATGCCTTTGTTATTCAGAGATTAAATAAAAACTTTTAAAAATGATTGTTATTATTTAAGCATTCAAAACTATAGTCGTTTCAGTCATTAAATCATTCAATCGTATGTTAAATAAGGAAAAATTTTATATGTTGACACAGACAACTATATTGAAATACAAAAAATGATAGTGTGAATTTATTGTCTAATTTTCTAATATAGAGTGTTAAAATATCGAGCGCCATTACTCATAATTTATTCCATAAGAAATTCCGGCATCGTTACAGGTGCCTTCACTAAGCAGTAATATTCCGATGTCTCTAATGAAGCTACTAAAAGCCTTCTAGATGAGTTTCAATCCTTGAATAACGCTTTTTGAATGTCTTTTTCTTTTTTTCTTCTTTATTTCATTTTTTTAAAAATTTCACCTGAACTTTCGAAAATTATTACTTGGTGGCACAAGGTTCTACTGTTAATGCTGATACGAAACTGTTTTCTTTCAAAATATCGGATAAGTTTATGATTCTATATGCGTTATTATGTCTTAGAAAATAAGCTTCGGAGACAGCGAATTTCATAACTTTTCTCTTATTTTTCGTTTATAAAAGCAAAATAATTTGAAGAAACAACTGTAACTGTTTTTCATTGGAATGAAGCTTAATTAACTAGATAAACTAGATGTCATAGCCTTGAAATGAAGGATAAATGAATATTTCAATGAAAAGAAAGGTATGTAAGCAAAAATAATAATAATAACGATTCTGATGAAAAGTATCACGGCATTTCTGAATGCTCTTAGCCTATAATTGTTGAATTCAAGGAAAATATGTCATTCAACCTGAAAATATGTCCTCTTTAAAAATAAGTTGACTAAATTCGAATAAGTGCCCATCTATATATTTAAATTTGAAACATTTTTTAATATTCCAATTGTAGCCTCCAATGTTTTGTACTTTAGACGATTCTATAGAAGGATAAATCATTAGATACAGAAATGTTGACATATCTGTTTACAATTCCCAAAAAGTATACATGAAGCGGTTTAGGGCCTTTAAAAATATGTGTAAATTTAGCAAATAGGTCACTCTGGTAAAACTTTCTTTCATTCAAGGGTTCAATTCTGTTGTTAGTTCGGCAACTCTCTAAAAGATACGAGGGGTTTTTTTTTTCAAAGTTTAATGTTAAAAGTGTTAAAATATGCTTAAAAAATAATGTGATATTGTAATTTGCGTGTATTTCGAATTATTATTAGCATATAAAATTTCAAATAAATAAATAATAATAATTAATTGATAATTCAGTGACACTTTTTTATATATTCAGACATTTTGCATTAATTCAACTGAAAAATAAGCTGGAGGTGATAATTTATCTGGAATATTCCTGAATAATCGATATAAATATAATGTAATATTATTTATTTGCATGCTCAGCTTCAGACAAAATATTGGTTCGTTATTTCATTCGTGTAGTTCATCCATTTCATTTCATTTTTGAAGATACATTTTTTTCCGTCACTTACCTTTTAAAAGATCGTTTAAATACTTCAAATCATTTTTAAGAGATCATTTAAATACTTTACCTCATTTGGAACTTCAAATCATTTTTAAAAACATTATTTTACTGTCTCTTTTCCTCTATAAGAATATTAAATAAAATTTTTTTACAAAAACACTTTAAACGTATCCTCTCATCCACATTAAAATTGTGGATATTGGACTACAGATACTAAGATTTTTAAAAACTGAACTTTTTGTTCTTCGAGGTATAGTGAAGAAATATTTAGTATGCATATTTTCGACCAAATGAACTCAAAATTGGCACTGAGATACAATTTTAGCACTAAAAATGATGTATCCAATTTTATTTATTCAAGTCATTGAATTTTTTGTTAATAAATTTATATGAGCATAAATTTATATTATTTATATAATTTATTGTTATAAATTAATATTATTTATACAAACGTACTGATGAACGAACGGTACACCCATTGACGGATCCCATTCAAAATTTAATTCGGATTTAATTTTTAGATGATAAAAAAATGCTCTAGATTTTATCTATCTTCCTATTTCTATGTAATTTTTTTGTCTATAGTTTCAACTTTTATTCGGCTTAACACATACAAATCTTTTGTGTTTGGACTTTGTTTGAAATTTGCTTATATTTACAAATTCTTATAATGACCGCTTACTAAATTTCATTCTTGTAGTTCACAGCATTTTGAGTTTTCGCGTTCACAGGTAGACATAATTCAACAAATGTACATTTTTTACTCTCTTTTCTCCTTCTGTCTTTTCATTATTCTTCTGTACCTTGAAAAGTTGTGGCTCCACTATTTATTTTTTGACTTCTCGTGGACAGTATACCCCTTATACTGGCCAAGTTTAATGACCCGTTAGAAGGAATGGTGGGCTGTTTTGATTTTTAGTGTATAAATTCAATATACAGCTTAGTCAACTCCGAGTTGGATTTGCCAGCGATCCGTCAGAGCTACCCGACTGCTAAGGCTTTTTAGGCATCCAAGTCGATTTGGGTCGGGAAAAAAATCAATTCATGCTCAATTTTTTGAATAATGTCTGCCTGTTCCAATATTTAACCAGACGCAAATAAAATTAATCAAGGTTGGTTCCCAATTTGGAAGCAAAATTCAATGGCGAGGTATCTCTGAATTTTACAAATATTTGATAGCTAAATTAGAAAATATTCAAAAATTGATATATGGAAATATTTCCATATTTGGAAGTATTTGCTTGAGAAACAAGTAATTAGTTTTATGCATGAAAACTAGTCTCTAGTGAGATTGAAAATTACTGGTATTTACTTTTGATCAGTTAAGAAATTGGACATAAATGGTGTAACTATATTGAGGATACAAAACAGAAGAGGATTGGACGACGAAAGTTTGAGAGGCTTCCAAACGTCCTTTAGGGTAGCAGCCATTGAAGACGACACTGATTTGGTGACCCTCATTAGAAGAATCGTATACGAGGAAATCCAACGAGTAGTCAACCAAACGCATGAAGGTACTGTTCTCTGAAGCCGAAAACATTATGCTGAGAGTCACCAATGGAAATTTTGTTCGGCCAATAGCAAAATACATTTTACGTGTCCGTATCAATAGCCAGGAGCTGCCGTCTGAATTTATTGTTTTGCCGCATTGTAGTCATGACACAATCCTTGGATGGGACTTTTTAGCAACTTCCCAAGCCGTGGTAAACTGCGGACAGAGTGAATTATTTCTGGAAGATGCTTCCCAAGATTCGGTCGCATTGGACGCATGGAAGCGCGTCCTATGCGGTATGCCACAAAGGACTACACATTTAAACCTCGTTCTTTAACTAAAATAGCAGTATAAGGGAGCTCAGCCCGGAGATGTATAAATGTGATCATCGATGGCAATAAACAGTTACTCTTCGAACGCCCTATTTCTGTACCATCAATGATATCTTCATACCATAATGGGCAAAGTCAGATCTGGGTTGCTAACCTTCAGTCGGGAAACCGAGACATACCTAAAGGAATGTTTATAGGCTTAGCCGAGCCCCTGGATGAAGGACATTTTATGTGTGATTTCTGACAAGTCATACGGTCGCGATACACTGCAAGAGACGTCATATCCCTTGAAGGATTATATTCCGATGATATCTCCTGATTTAAGAAACGAGCAAAAAACCCAACTAGCCGAACTATTTCGAACATTTTCAGAAATTTTCAGAAAGACTGACATTTGGATAGACGCGCGGACGAATGCGAAACACAGGATTCAGACTGGTATTCAGTCTCCAATCAATCAACGAGCTTACCGAGTCTCATCTACTGAAAGACGTATTATTCGAGAAGAAAATGCTTGATGAAGGTATTATCCAGTCGTCCGAAAGTTCCTGGTCATCACCCGTTGTGCTTGTAAGAAAGAAAGAGGGAAGCTGGTGTTTTTGCGTAGATTATCGCAAGCTGAATAAGGTTCCAAAAAAAGATGTCTATCTTCTGCCGCGTATTGATGATACGCTCGACTGCCTGAAGGGCGCTAAGTTCTTTTTCTCTATGGACCTCTGCTCTGGTTACTGGCAGATAGAAGTAGATGAAGCGGATCGTGAGAAGACGGCAATTATTACTCCCGAAGGATTATATGAGTTTAAAGTTATGCCATTTGGACTCTGTAATGTGCCGGCGACTTTTGAGAGAATGATGGACAACTTGCTACGCCATCTCAAATGGTTAACGTGTCTTTGTTATCTAGATCACATAGTAGTGTTTTCAGAAACGTTCGTAGACCATCTTGCCCGACTAAGTATCATAATGAAATGCCTTCTGGAAGCTAATCTGGTGCTTAATCCAAAAAAGAACATTTTTGCCGCCCGAGAAGTAAAAATACTGGGTCATCTTGTATCCAATAAGAGAGTTAGTCCAGATCCCGACAAAGTAAAAGCCGTAAGCAGGTTTCCCACTCCGAAGAATGTGCACTTCAACAAAACATAGGTCGATATGTTGTCCATGTATCTCAACACAGAGCAGAAAAATTGGGACAAAATTTTACCATTCGTAACATTTACCTATAATTCCACTCAGCAAGAGACGACAGGTTTTAAACCTTTCTATTGGCTTCATGGTCGTGAAGCCGAAAAGACGATGGGCACCATTCTGTCCTGAGGCTGTGGGTGATGATTACATTGACAAAATAATTGCCAGAGCTGAAGAATCAAGACAAGTAACACGAGTGCGTACTTACCATTACATAAATCATCTCCAAATAATTGATACTTCCGAAGGTTTCTATCAGATTCTGATGAAAATATATTTAGAAGTCCTCTATTTGTCCTTTCGTTCGGATATAACTTAAGATAACTACAAAATGAAGAGAGCTAGATGGATAAAATTCGGTATAAAGATTTGATGTTTATATCGCAGACACTTATCAGCTTTTGAGCCAAAGCTTGAGAGAGGTTGAAAGTCTGTCGATCTGTATTTTCAGGAGCATGTGACTGCGGATGTAATAACTGGTACATAAATTCCAAATTTAGTACATTTTGCGACTTTGATTCTATTTTTGTCTCAAATGTTGGTTTCATTCGGAAGGGAAAGACGCGTCCGAAACACCTTCATTAATGACTAGGGGAGAAAAAAGTGTGAGACCATTGCAACTAGTTAATTTGAATATTCATAAACTTGGCACTCCTCTTCTAAATAAGTGCTATCACGTGCAACGATGATATTTTCTTTTTTTGCTCCTACTCTATGAAGTGTAATGTTTTTTCCCCGCAAATTTTGATTTGAGCTAGATATGCCTTCTCTTATTCTTATGGTATCATTAGTTTAGAATGTAGCTTTTGATAAATTATATCTCTAAATTCTACATGCTGGCTACACTAGTTGACTGAGAATTAATAAATATATTTGACCTTAATAAATGTAAGCGATGAAACATAAAATAGACCTCTTCGCAAAATGCAATTAGAATATTTTACCGGGGATATTCTAAAAAGTACGTGCTTCGAATATTGATTGCTTTAATGACTGTAATCATTCTATCATAATTAGTCAGAACGAACCGCATTCGGTTTTGGTTTCTTTTTATCCTTTGAACGACGCATTTTATGTAACCTTAACCTTGACCGTCACTTGCAATGACAGCATTCCTTTACGTGTACAACGCATTTCCTTTCTATTTTGCATTATTATTGTGTCGCGCGGTTCAGCGGGTTTCTTTAAAAATATTATATTTCTTTCGAGCTACATTCCTGCCATTAATTTAGGGCTCTTTCATTAATTTTTAGGCAGTTGTTACAAGGTAAAAAAACATTTTTACCTTCTTGCTTAAAAAAAGAAAATGTTTCATCGTTAAAATCCCTTGACCTACCTGAATTCAGAAAACACATTTGTAATATTATTCTAGTCTGCCTGTAAATCAACAACTCAAAAAGCACTAAAAACTAGGCAGGTGAAATTCGGTCTATGGACGACAACTGATTAATATCGAACTATGAACGAATTTCACTCAGAAGAAATTTTTTTGTCCATTTTAATATAGAACAAGATCGACAAAATTTCATACACATACTTAACATCTAAAGTGCATATCAAGTTTGGAACCAAATCCCTATCGGGGTTGACCGTCTACCGTCTAAGTACTATCCCAAGCGTGTGAATGTGGCAACGCAAAAATGCAATATGTTAAGTAAATAAAATTAGTTATGTGTTCTTAGTGCTGCAAATGTAGTTCTCTGTAAAATTTTGGTCTCAATCGATCGGAAAAAGGCTTCAAAATGACTATTCCATTTTCTAGCACACACACATATATATAAAGCATATCAAGTATTAACCGTCAAAGATCGTTTGTTAGATTCAGAAGAACCTCTAAATTCATGTCAAGATCGATCTTTCTTATCTATTGTTTCCCATCAGCATATAGTTGAAACCAGTTAACAAATATCAATTTTTGTTTTGTTTTTTATGTGGCCCTACGTCTGTAACTAGAATGAATGAAAGTAAAAATCGCCAACGTCAATATGCAGGAAGAGGGAAGACAAGACTTTTATTAAAAAATAGGCAAGAAAAATATCGGTGTCATAACTTCCGCTAGATTAAGATGCAAATAATTCCTGCCTTTCAAAATAATAATAATTGTTCGATTAATACTTTTCGAGCTTGCAAACAGAAAGATGCAATGTTGATGGGTTTACCAAATTAATGAATTCGAGAGACTTAATTTAATGTAACGATTCTATCGAAATCAAAATTTTGATTCAATAAGTACTCACCAAAACATTGTTAAGGATCTTTAATATTGCTTTCCTGTGCAAAAAGTCTCTTATAAAGAAGATAGCTGTATAGATATTTTATGAGTCGCTGAATGGACGCTAAACATGGTGACCATTTGGTGACAAAAATGAAGGACATAGAATATTCGAGAATCTTGGCAAAAGCTCTAAGGAAACTCGAGTTTCCTCGTTTATTTTAGAGCGTTTGGTTCCCCTCCACAGAGGTTAAAAAAATTGAGAGACGATGGCAACCTGTACCTAAGTTGACAGAGAAATCAGTTGAGTTCAGTTTGGGTTTTGCATTAATTGTATTAAAAGAAAACTAAATAAATCATGAAACTGATGAATTTTGTAATTAAAGTTGATATGAATCTCATATTTTGCAACATCGTAGTGTGATAATGTTGAAGGATGGATTTGTTTTTTTTTCATAGCATTTTTAAAATTTACTCTATGTATCCTTACGAATGTGAACACACCAAAAAACGTGCTTCATACCGTCGCAACTCTTTAAACTAAAATAATGATCATTATTTTTAATATAATATTTTAATAATTAATTTAACATAATGTTTGAATGATTATTTTTAATATAATATTTTAAAATTTTATTAAAATTAGATAAAGATTGAGACATAATAAAATTCGTATAACTCGGCTTGATTTTTTAATTTTTATTTCATGTAATGATCCTTTTATCCGAAAAATATCTTAATATATTAATTCGAATTAAATTTCTTAATATATGTTTCAATTTTAATCAAAGATCTAATTAAAATTTCGAAAACTTCTGCATATTGCAATTTATAAATAGCAGGCCACTTATAAACTGTATCATAAAAAAGGAAACTCCTTGGTGAAAAATACAATCTTTGGAGAATCGTTGGCAAATTTTATTGAGAATATTGGTAAAGATCGAAACTTTTATTTCTGGTATTAGGTTGTAGAATGAATAGTAAGG
>JAOUZG010029335.1:3032112-3049929 GCA_026289955.1 Argiope argentata
TAAGATAGGTTGGTTACGAAAAGCAGGAATTTGTGCTTGTATTTTCGATAGATTTATATTGAAAAGTTAATATTTATAAAGCTTGAATTTTAACGACTTATTCCACAGCTGTATGTTGGTAAGAGAATCAAAATAAAGGCGTCAAGGATTAAAACTCTAATATAGAAGTTGGGGCTTCCCTATATTTTTAAATTATATTAATATTTAAAAAAAATTCCAGGAATAAAGAGTATTAGAGCTACGAGTTCATTTACATGAGAAGCCTCTGGTTAAATTTTAATACCTTAAATAATTTGTTTTTAAACGTCTGAAACTTAAACTACTTAACGAAGTTATTGATTTTTTTTAAAAAAAAATTTACATAATGCATTAACTTAACCATTTTCATCCAGAGTAAAAAACATCGATTGTATAAGATGGAAGATTTCTGTTCATTAACAGATTAAAAAAAAGTATAAAATTAGGAACGGCACCGCCCTGAACCTTAATCAAAGATTATCTTCAAGTAAAAATTAAATAGTGGGGTTTTTTTGTAAGGGCCCTGATTTTTATTCAAAAACTAATTCTCGTCAACCGGAAATTCCACAGGAAATTAGATTCCCAAAGAAAAAAAAAATTAACATACTCAAGATAAATGGAATAAGTACAAGCAATGAAGAACTACATACATTATATAGATATACATAGATATTAAATACAAGTTACAAATCGGGTAAAATAAATATTAAAAATTTAAGAGCCTAAATCCAATATCAGGTCGAGGCAGAATCAAATTCCTTATTTAGATGCGTAAAATACCAATTATTTGGAAATTTAGACACCATAATAGATGACCAAAAATTAAAGCACAAAATTAAAAATTTAGGAATTCAAACAGAAAGAAAGAATAAAATTAGACAAGCAAATTGATATTAATTATTTTCTTAAGAAATTTGCAATCGAATTCCTTCATCTAGCATTTCGGGAAATAACTACTATTTTATGAAATAACTGTATTTGACAACATAGTCGAAATACCTCTCTTCAAAAAGATAAGGAGTCACTTCCGGCAAATTTATAAGCTCATTTATATCGATGACCCGTTTTCAAGCAACACTAGGTCTATTTGTTGATGGACTTCGTAATTTTGAATCACAATTAGATGGTGAGGATGACGCCTGGGGTTTTCTTCTTTTGTTCATCGTTCAGAGCAGCGCCAACGAGATGTATTGGGTCCCAAAGGATTTGCTATGCACCGGGCCTGTTTTTCATATCCTCCGACCCTGAAGCCAAGAAACTGCCACCCCGGGGCCCGAATTCACAAGAGAACTCAAGAAATGAAATATTAATTCCGTTTTTGGAAATTCTTTCCGCTTAGTTTGTAGTGTAGATAGGTACACGAGTACCGAAAGTAATTGCCATTCGCCTTGCAGAACCTTTTAGCTAGAGGACAGGTGACTCAGAAATCAGCATTAACTGACGCAACCGCCTCATCTACGTCGCAGATTCAGCCAAGTTTGATGTTCTGCAGCTTTACTTCAGTTCACTTGACAAAGCAGAAGGACAAACCCGAATGCCCCACTTAAAGAGGTTTTTTTTCTCCCCGAAATCGGCCGCACATGTGTGCTTCCCCCTATACGCTCTTCCTGAGCGCTTATCATATAGTACAACACCGTTGTTGTTGTTTCTTCCTCTTATGAAAGCAACTTGAGCAAACAGGATCCTTTTCCTTTATTTTGAGGTAATGAGCCCATGACCTGGCATTTAAGCGTCAATGCCAGAGTAATGTTTCGTCAATGGTTAATAAAAGTTTCATATCCCGTTTATCTGCTTTTTGGAATGGGTCCTAGCTCGCATGAAAATTAAAAATCCTCAAGGTGTTAGTATCAAATAAAGGATCATAGATTAAGACGTGGTTTATTGATTATTTATTAAATTTCATTTCATTTTAATTAAAAAGGACAGTGTAAATAGGGCACTTTTGAAATCATAACACGATATTTGTGATCAACATTCATATATTGAACTTAACTAAGAATTAAAAAAACCTCGTCCTAGTATTGTTTTTATATTAATACATCATTTCAATGCTGTTTAAAATAGACAACTTAATTTTCAGCCAAATGAGGAGCACAGCAACTAAACCGCTCTCCCGCTTAACGAATTTGCTATCTACTTTGAAATGATGATACCTGTAGATCCATTAACGATTCATGGATCTAGACTAAACAGGATCTTCTTAGATTCTTCATCCCGTATGATGGATCTTCGGCTTAATCCAGATTTAAGCAAATAATCTTCTTATAAAACTGCTTCATCGCCCTCTAGCCCTCAAATTCAAATATAATTATGATAGTTCAATATGCCAGATCGAATTACAGTGGAACCTCGCTACTGTTGATAGCGCTTCCTTCGTTCAGTGGTGGTGAAGTGGTCAGCTGTAGACAAGAAAAGCGGAACTTCGTTTGACGAACGTAATTTTTTTTATTGCGGATTTTACTCGTAGTGAAAAACACTAGTTTAACTTTTTCCTCGTAGGAATCTATGCAAAATAGGATAATGCGCTCCATTCCGAAAAAAATCTCTAACAAATTTAAATTAAAGCAATTTAATATTCATAATGCACGTTTTTTTCACAAGGAAGTTGTCAAAATCTGTCTCTATTGATATTTGACTATGCTGCAGAAACTTGCAAAATTGAGGCACATAATTATCGCTAAATGAGAATGTAAAACGCATAGCTATTACCTTATCAGGATGATGCCTCTCAACGTATGATACAGAATGCTTCCCATGTTGCGATACATCCCATGCTGTCAACATTTCCAGTATTTTAATGGGAGAGTTATTTTTCAATTTCGGTTGTGTCTATCATTTTTTTCTTCTTCTTTGCCACACCTTTTCGCAAGTAAACAATGCAGCTTCATCGGTTATTCCACCGATTTTCCACATTTCCAATAACAAGCAATATCAAACAACTCCAATAACAAAATAGATAGTTGTTCTTCTGACAATTTATCTATTTTGTTTCTATTTATCTTCATCCCATGATCTTTACCAGAGACAAATCCTTTCAATTAAGACTTCACAATTATTCAATCCCTTTGAATTTGCACTTAAGAACCCTATCCAGCCAAGACTTTTTCTATGAAAAAAAAGGGGGGGGGGTCTTCCAATATGGTCTCAGGTGCAGTCAAACTGGTGCAGTGAAACCAGTATGTGGCATCACTGTGTCGCCTCATCACTCATTCTGAGAAACATCGCTCGTTAAGTGAGGAACTCTTTTCATTTTCCTAGTTATGTGAATCATTCACTAAGCGAGGATCGAGTGTATTTGTTTTTTTAATGCGCAAATGCAACATGCAGTGCAGTAAGCGTTATATAGTGACACATAATAACTCACTTAAATTATTCAAAAGCCTTTATTAGAATTATTAGTGTCATGTTTATTTTTTAAAATTATTTTTGTTTTTCGGTGAGATTTCTATGCTGCTTCTATGTTCCCATTACTTTAATTTCTTCTTAAGAAATTTTTGTTGGACAATTAATACAAAAGAAGAAAAAAGAGTTCCAAAAAAGTATGATTTTAATTACAAATCAAATAAATATGTCGAACAAACCTCCTTTGCCCCCTTTCTGCCCTAGTATAGACAATAATTTCTTAATTTTAGAGGAACATTTTATCAAAAGATTAATTTTTTAAGGAAAATTCTTTTGAAATCCTTCTAAATATTTAGCGATGGTTTAAATCTGAATAAGTTGAAAATCTAATTAGCAATTATTATAAATCTAATTCTTTTTAATTTAATTGTAATATTTTTATTTAAATATTGCTTGAATTTTAACTTAAAATCACAAAAAAGAAGATCATGAGCTTAAATGATTTTGAAATAATGAAGCCATTTACAAAAATCATTATATATTTAAAACAACAACAAAAAAAACTTAAGTGAATTATTTAAAAAGAAGAAGAAGAACGCTATATAATTTTTTCAAAAGTTAGGAAACACATTCATTGTAATCTGTAATAGAATACGTAAAATTCTCCGCTATTGGATCGGAGATAAAAATGGTGACGTCCGCTCTCAAGATTACATATAAAATTAGAATAACGTTTAGAATTGTCGCCTTCATAAAAGTACAGAAGCATATTGATAAAGATTATATAAAATTAAATTGTTCGAAGCTAGGATATACGTCATGTTTTATCTGTTCACGTTTTTAAGATTATCTCTTAAAAGATGCCCGAGAAAGAAATAGAGTTGTATTCTAGAGTAGTCAGTGACGCACGTGATTCGCTAAAGCTCTTCAGTGCGATAATATTTTTTTTTGTCGGAAGAAGAGAAGGAAGTTCTTCTGAATAAAAAAAATTATCTTAAGGGAATATTATCTTTCAGAAGACATTATTCACTTAGAAGAAATAATAAAGAATTCAGAAATAAAAATGATACGAAAGACTTGTCAAATCAGTACTTGATGTTATGATTTTCTCCAAGTAATGGGAAAAATAAAGTTAATTTATGGATATACGTGATCTAGGTGCACTTGATTATTCATAATCTAATTTCCAAGAAATATCACGTATTATTTTTCTTTCTTTTTTTAAGATTTTTCAAGTTTCTGGTCAACATTCAGGCTAAGCGAAGAAGACATTTAAAAGTATTCCACTTTAAATAGAAATTATAGAAAAAAGTAAATTACTTTCTTTTCTTTTAAAGTTTTCAAAAATGGGATATATGAATCCTTGCAAAAAAACAGCACCTTATATATAGAGTGATTAAACGATAAAAAAATTATTTTCATAAAGAAATACATTTTGTAATGCGAAATACTCTTGATACTTCGGTATTTAACAAAAAAAAGTTTTTATCTTCTGCGATTAGACCTGACTGAATCATAATATATTGATGATTACTGTATTTGGACCATCTTCATTCTCATAATTTTAGGCCAATCAGCCATGGGAAAATTCCAGACGTTGACTAACGTACTTTTTTGAGACGGTCAACGTAATTTTCAAAAACCGTTTTTATATGATGGTCATATTAAAATTCTCTTAAATCGATCCGTTTAAAATAGATTGAACCCTTTTTATTTAAAATTTTCGCCTTTTGAGACAGACTTGTTCTCTTGAAATATGGGTTATATTAATTTTCTTCAGATCACATAGATATAATTTCATGTTCCGCGATTCCCCCCCCCCAAATGTCAGCTTTTAAAGCCGTGTTATTTTATTATCGCTCGCATATGTTCTGTTCATTGTTAACACACTAACCTTTCTAATGAAGACCAATCCCATGACGTCGTGGCGTAATTAAAATCTTAAATACTTGGTTCATCTAAATTCTACAGTTCGCAATAATGCGATTGTGTGACGCACTTCGCAAACTAGACGGATGACGGACAGAAACCATGTCCATCGGTGCTCGCTTTCATCATTGGGAAGAAAAATCGGGCTCTCGAATAGTTGGTAAAAGCGGAAACGGCTCGAACTTCAGGAAACCATGCGATCTATTGTTAGAAATTAGGCACGAAAAATATTTGCTGAATTCAGCAAAAATTCAAAAAAATTATTAAATGTTCATGGTAAGTAAAAGCATTTTATTTAAGTTTTAATACGATGCAAAATTCACTTTTTGTGAGAATATTTTCGAAAATGATTGCTGAAAAGTGAAAAAACTCAGCTTAATTTTTAGTTAATTAAAATTGTATGCATAAAAATTTATGAAAAAAAAAATTCCGACACACACACACACACACACACACACGCACGCACGCACGCACGAACACACACGCACACACATCCTGATTAGTAGAGACGCAAATTACCCTCTATCATTTACATTCGCTTTACTTAGCAATAAATCCAATGTAATGGCTCGCTTTTTTTGAGAATTGCGTTTGCTTTTGTGTCGACTCATGGAAATTTCTGGGAAGTAAAAGTAAATAATTTGGCCTCTTGAAATTGTTTTCATCTTGATTCGTTTGCTTATTGCGTACAACAAATAAAAAAAATTATGAAATCTAGAAACAGTAAATTCTTTAACCATGATTCATCTTATGAAGACATATCGAATTTATCAGAAGCGAAATCTTTCGTAGTTGCAGTTGGCTGTGTCTTTTCGAAATTTTTCAGAAAGGATTCCTTTTTAGAAGGAAATTTAGCATTTTCCAATAAATTCCTACATTGTTTACAAATTAAAGTCAAATTAATACGTAATTGTATAATTGCTGAATGCGTAACATATTTACAAAAAGGATTTTTAACCCCTTTTCTAAGTATTTTTAGATTTAATAAGTGTGGGTTTCGAAATGTAAAAGGAAGACTTTAATTTATGATTTAAAAGATAGAGTTTTTTTTGGTACTCTGGCAGGAATGTTTTTCTTACAATACAAAATTTGAATTGTTTCGTTTTTGACACACACAAAAAAAATCCGGTTAGCTTAGTCCTATTTTAAAGCAACACTAAGGATATATTCGGATTGTTCATGTAATTGTGAATCTTATTCAGAAGATGAGGCTGTTACCTGAGTTGGCACCCCATATCCAAACTTCCGCACCACCATGTAAGGAAAATACTAGTCGACTGAGGCGATAAGCTAATTCTTCGGGAATACTTACTGTTTTATTAGATTTCATATAAACGATAAAGGTAACGATAATGATTCTGTCCAATTGCCTGAAAATAAAATCGTGTTGTTTGAGCCATTATAACCAGTTGACATCATAGACCAATTAAAAATGTAAATATCTGCTCCTTTTAGCGTCATTGTAACTTCGCTTTTTTTATTTGCCTTTTAAATTGCGCAGTTAATAAACAGAATCTTCTCTTTTAGCTTTCAAGAATGATAGAAAATTACGAGATTAAGTATTTGAAGAAAGGATAAAAGTGGTTCAAATTTCATGGCAATTATGAAATCTATTGTTTGAAATCAGACAAAATGGTATTTTCGAAAAAAAAATGTCTTATTTCCAGAGAAAATTTGCACTAAATTTACCATTAAAGAGACAATGTTTAAAAATTTGAAAAAGTGTAAAATTTATTTTTGTTTAATAATATTTCTGGAAGATGTCGCGAAAAAAACGAAATTAAACTGTAATTTTAATTTTTAAAAAACTCTAACTAAAATTTTTAAAGAAAACCGCTCCGAGAAGCACATTCCCACTCTCCAAAATATATTTGCTTCAAATTTGGTAGCTGTAACTCAAAATTTCTGACCAGCACACACCCATATCACAAACACTCACCACACACACACACATAGATACACATATTCATCGTTATTATTAGTATCGATAAATATATCCAACCATAGCACACCGCTATTAAAAGCTGAAAGGGAATGCTATCTTGTAATTGAACACAAGTTATATCGTCAAATATTGGAACAGCAAGGCTGCCGTATTTATTAAAATTTGGTGTGTAACGTGAATCGCTCCAAAAAATGTATGATTTTACGGCAACAATACACATTTCAGTTTCTACTTTCAGTTAACTTTACTCACAATAAAGTTGAATGTGTGAGCGTGTGTCATGGCTGTATACAGGCTAGACCTTATATTGTGCGGCAATCACGCGATCGTCTCAATGTTGGCAGAGCAGTTAAAACTAATAGCTAACTACCCTGCACTAGAACTAATAACTAGCGTTTTAGCTAGGATTAAATATACATGTCGCTGAATCTTTGACATATAGATATAATTTGGGTGGTTTAAATGTTCACCTAGGCGAGATTTTTAAAAAATTATTTACAGTTTTAAATAATTAATATTTAAGCAAAATTCTGTCATTAATCCGCAATAACTTCTGCAAATATTCCGCTGCAAACATGATTTCTACTTCAGCTAAAAATTCAACAAATTGCCTTTTCGATGAGTCATATTCTGTTATTTTTAATTTAATAATTCCCATTATATTGCAATTTTTTGAGCAAATATTTTATGTATATTTTCCACAGAAAATAAAAATAATAACCTGCACGAGCACGCCATGCTCGCGGATACATTGATTAACTCATTGAAATCACGCCGAGTGAATATCAAATGAAAAGCTTAAATCTCCCTGAAAGTAAAATATGAAAAAGCATGGTTTTTAAAGCATAGCTGTAATAAATAAAACAATGACGGAAAAATTGTGACACTTAAAGTATCTGTGCCATAAATTGAATCATTTTGTTATTTTAGGGAATAAATTTGAATCATTCTGTTTTTATTTTATATATGGCTTAACATATACAAAACATCCGATCTAACCCATGCTCAACAGCCAATTTCCATACTTTTAATAACAGGGATATATATATTGTAGGAAAAATGATTCAAAAGAATATTATTTTATGCGGTTTGATTTCTGATAAATTATGAATTCTAAATTTTTACCAAAATGTTCGATCTTATGAATCCTGTATAGTAAAATAATTCTGGAACACGGACCTTTTATATAACAAGAAAAGTCTGATTACGATTGAAATTAATTGAGTATTAAAAATTTGAATATCAATGTTTTGTAAAATAACTGCTAATATCACTGTTTAAAAATCACTACTTGATTTAAACTATTCTTTTTCAAAGAAGATAAACCGATCAGGGTCTCTAATTTCTCCAAGGTTAAATGACTTAAAATTCTGAAATTTTTATTTGTCCTACAATGGTAATATTCCAAAAATTCAAAACTAAGTCAGATTTGATGGCAGAATATAGAAAGGATGATTTTTCTAAATTTGTACGCTGCCGCGTCAAGATAATCCACTAATTATGATTCCTTAGAAACAAAGGACTGTATAAATTTTAGACTTTATAATGTTTCTGGGACTGCCTTTATCTACTAGAACAAAATAACACATTATTATATTATACTATTACTATAGTTAAATCCTATTGAAAGTAAAACTATGAACTCATGACTCAACAGAGAACTTTTACTGAATACTTATTTTTGATATTGCAAATTATTAAAAAAAACTATATAAATTATAAAATTATAAATATAATCATAAAGAATCATTAAAAATTTATGTAATAAAGATAATACTGCAATTTAAAACTCATGTTTCGTTCCAGCAATTTTTTTTTCCAAAATAGAAGTTATTCACCTCTGTTTCAATTTAGAGTTAACAAAAGTTCAAGTTGACAAAAAATTATATATATATACAATATAATGGACATAACTGTGTAAGGATTTTATATAATGATATGAGTTATATGAAAATTGAAGCTTAAAATACTTTGTTCAAGGAACTATTAAGAAAAACATGAGAAATTTCAGTGAGCATTAATTCTAGTGACACAGCTGGCCGTCAAAAGCGGTTAGCAAGAAATAAGCCATTCATTTGTTGGCTAATTTTAGTATTTTACTATGAAGCTAGGTTTTGGAAAAGGAATCCAAAAATGTAGATAAATGTTTGGACGCATGTTATCGCATTAAATTTAGCGAAACTTACTTTCGCGTAACATCTCGGAAAGATTAGACAAGCATATCTTTCAATAACAGCACAGAAAATATCCTAATAGGACAGAGGGAAAACATGAGAAAAAAGATAGGGACCTTTTCTACATGGTATATTGTTGCTAAATATTTAACACAAGCAAATACAAATGAATATATCTCGCAAAATATAAGTTTAACAGCAATACGAAATTTTGCAAACAATATCTAAAAGCCTGTAAAACACGTGAAATTAGATTATAAAGAACGTGGGATTTTTTTATTTTATTTTTCCAAGATATTTTATAGATTTTTAATTAATGGTAAAATATTCGACAGATTGCATATCGTTTGCGCTAATACAATGAATTTATCGAAATCAGGAGTTAACATCTAAAATTTAAATTCTTTAAAAATTATATATATATACAATATAATGGACATAATGGCGTCTGCTGTAATATTCAAAGGAATATTTTAATAAAAATAAAACATAAATGCTTAATAATTAATAACATATATTAAAAAATGCCAATTATCACTAGTGTCGATATATACACTCTATAACAAAAAAATCGGCACACCAAGAAGGAGTAGTTCTATAGGGACAAAAATTGGTGGATAAGAAGACAATGTACAGAATTGTAAAAGATTAGAATCTCAGACCAATTGAATAATTTATTTCCGAGTTACAGTAACAAGTTCTAAAAGGCGTTGGCCCGCCTCTAGCTTGGACACCAGCTGCCACACTTCGTGGCATAGACTGATAAAGCTTTCGAATGGTTTCCTGCGATATTTCCTGCCAAATTCGCTCCAATTGTTGAACGAAATCATCACCATTCCGAGGCAGATGCAATCGTCTTCCCATCATATCCCATACATGCCCGATGGGAGAAAGATCTGGCGATCTGGCAGGCCAAGGTTTTGAAAAGCTTCCAGACAGTTCATAGCAACACGTGCCTCATGGCATTGGCCTGCTGAAAAATCAACCGAGGATACTGCAAAAGGAACGGTAGTAAAACAGGTCATAGGATGTCGTCGACGTACTGCTGTTCAATAACTGTATCTCTAATGACGACCATAGGGGTCCTGCTATCAAAGGAAACGACACCCCAGACCATAATGCCTTGTTGAGGGCTAAAGTGGCGTGCAATAGTGAAAGCAGGATCCCCCCCCCTCTGTCCTGGGTGTCTCCAAACACGTCTTCGATTATCATCAGGACACAGTTGCAAGCGGGATTCGGCACTAAAGACTATACGTTCCCAGTAGGCACCATTCCAACCCGATCGATCCATGCACCACTGTAATCTGGCTCGGCAGTGAGCAGGCGTGAGTGGCAGGCGGCATAAAGGTCGGTGCCAGCGTAGATTTCGCTGTCTCAACCGTCTGTGAATGGTCATGGTGGACACTGGTGTTGGGGTTGAATGTCTGTCTGATGGTTGATAGAGATGAAGAAGGCGCTGTGACAGTTGATAGAACAATCACTCTGTCCTCACGATCTATTGTGACCCCAGGTCGACCGCTACCATCCTAACACTGAACTCTGCCATTTTCCATCCATCCTTGCCAGCATCTTCAAAATCGCTTCATCGCTTCGTCTCAAATGAATATCGATTTTCCGAGCTGTCCAAATGGCCTCTTTCAATCCAATGATACGACATCTGCGAAACTCTGACAGTTGCTCGTAATGAGCACGAACCCTGCGGCGAGGCATTTTTTAAATTGTTGGAAGGTAATCTGAATCGCAATAAAACCGAAAGTTTTAACAACCGTTAGTGGTTGGATTATTGGGGCTCGAAGCCCCGGCAGGGGCTTATCCCCAGTCATGATGACATGCTTCCACGTTGCTTTCAGCTACATACGTGACCGTCTGCGAAGTGGACTGGAAAAGTTCTGCAGGCCCTTAAGTAGTAGTTGTTGAGGAGTAGGGGTGGGTGAGTTGGCGAGAGTCAGGACAGGTTTTGATTGGCTATTTAGCGGTGGTGGGTGTGGAGTTATGCACCTTGCGAGAACTTAAGACTTAGAGCTGATTAAAATCATCAAAAATAAGAGTTTAAGTATGGAAAAAAGAAAAAGTTAAAAATTACAAAAGTTAAATTCCAAAATTGGAAATGAGGTGAGATTAGAGTAAAATATTTCTAGGTCTTCTGACTTTAATGTTTGGTGTATATCTGAGGATATTAAGGATGGCTTCATTATTGATTTTTTCCAAGTCTTCAAAAAATTTAGTTGCAAGTTTTTTAAGAAATTTTTTAAGTGGAGGATAGTTTAGTGCAAGGTACATGTTTTTACTTGGCATGTACCAATGCATTTTGCAGATATTTCTTAGAAATCTGGTTTGGAGTCTTTCGACATGAATTAGATTAGATTTAGGCGCATAACCCCACACAGGGCAAGCATATGTAATTACTGGACGCAAATAGGCAGTGTAAATAAGTATTTTATTTTTCCTGGTCATTTTGGATTCTCGAGAGATTAAGGGATATAATTTACGAGTTAGGTCTCGAAACTTGTTGGTTAGATAATTAAAGTGGGGCTTCCAAGTTAATTTACTGTCTAAAATGACTCCTAAATATTTACATTCCTTAGACCACGGGATGTTTTGATTTTTAATTTGAAGGGGGCGGAATTTCTTAGCTTTATATCTACTAAAATAAATAGCTTCAGTTTTTGACGCCTTAATTACAATTTTACACTTGGAGAACCAGTCCTCAAGAGATTTAATATGTCTATTAAGAGCAATTGTAATGTAATTTGGATTGTTGTTGCGCGCTAGTATTGCAGTATCATCTGCGTATATGCATAATATGGTATTGAATTGTTTCGGGATGTCATTTATGAAAATAGAAAAAGAACTGGCCCCAGCTTGGATCCTTGAGGAACACCAGCTAAAATCGGTTTTATAACTGAGAAAACATTGTTCAGTTTAATCCTGAAGGATCTGTTGCTGAGGTAAGATATTAAAATTTTGATTACGTGCGGAGGTATATTGTAGTTTATTAATTTGTAAATAAGGCCTTCAAGCCAAACTCTGTCAAAAGCTTTCTGTATATCGAGAAAAACTGCTGCTGAGTATTGTTTATTTGAAAAGCCTTCTTCTATGAATTCAGTTACCCTGAGCAGTTGGTGGGTGGTAGAGAGGGCATGGCGGAAACCAAACTGTTCTGGGATAAGAATATTATTATTATTAAGATGTTCATTTAATCTGGCTAAAATAATGTGTTCGGCGATTTTACTAATTGTGGGGAGAAGCGAAATGGGGCGATAGCTAGTCGGATCAGTTGGGTCCTTACCGGGTTTAATTATTGGAATTACTGCAGCAGTTTTCCAGGAGCTTGGGAAATATCCTAACTTGAGCATATTGTTAATAATAATGGCTAAAAAGTTGATGTAGTTATTAGGTAAATTTTTGATCATCTGGTTGCTGATATTATCGATTCCAGGTTTTTTTATGATATTTAAAGTTTTAATATAGTCATTAAGTTCATTAAAATTTGTGGGTGAGAAGTCATTAAAATTGGGGGGGAGGGAGTCTTGAAAGCTTTTGACTGTATTATTTACAAGGTGCTCTGTTGTGAGATCATGGGTGTCATTAGGTTTAAATTGGTTCTCAAGGCTTTCCGCCAAGCAGTTTGCTTTATCATTATCATTAATTGCAATACTAGATTGGCCATTTAAGGGCGGAATCTTGTGTTGTTTATTTTTGTGCGATTTAACTAATTTCCAAATGGATCCGTCTTCTGCGTTGGTATTTACGATTTTGTTGACGAATTCATTGTTATCAAGTTGAGTGCCTAATTTAGTTATTTCCTTATTTAATCTATTCATGAGTCTCTTGAAAACTGGGTCCCTAGTATTCTGAAAAATCTTCCTGGCAATATTCCTATCTCTGATGAGGACTCTAATTTTGGGGTCTAAATGTTTTTGGCTGGTCATACTGGGAGCTGATGCATCCATTTTGGCTTTGAGCATTTGGTTTTCTAGGAGCTTGACGGCGGCTTCTAATTCGCTAGTAGAGGAGATTTCTGGGTTAAGCGGGGTATCTGATTGGCTGAGAAGGTAGTTGAAATTTTTCCAGTTAGTCTTATAAATAGAGGAGTTTATTGGGAGCGAGTATTTAAAGTAAAAATTTAGAAGGATGGGGTTGTGATCTGAGTTAAGCTCAGGGATAGATTTAATGTCGTAGGGGTAATGAAAGTTATTAACTATTGTAAAATCAAGGGTATTAGCGGAGAGGGAACCAAATCTAGTGGGGGAGTTAGGTGCTAGAATTTCAAGACCGGCCTGCTGGGCGAAGTGGTATAAGGAATTGCCTCTTGGACTTTTACATTTACAACCCCAACTAACGTGGTGAGCGTTGAAGTCTCCACAAAAAATTTGAATAGGGCCTATTTGCATTAAATTTTCGAGATCAAAGACAAAATTGGAAGTATCACTAGTTGGGGGGATATAAACAGAAGTTAAGAGAAAGGGTTCCATATTTTTAATATTAATTTTAACCACGCTAGCTTCTACATGTTGTAGGACGGGCGGGGGGACCTCACTATGAGGTATGCCGTTTTTAATTAAAATAGCGGTTCCACCTCCATTTTTATTAAAGCGGTAGCTGTAATACGAAAAGTAATTAGCCAGGAAGATTTTCCTTTGTGGTCTAAGGTGGGTTTCTTGCAATAAAACTATATCCGGATTATACTTATTTACAAAATTACGAAAATCAAACATTTTATTTTTAATGCCATTTGCGTTCCAGTAAATAATACGGAGGCTGTGGCGATTGAAAATTACGTTTTATCGAAGAGTTCCTGATCAGAAAATGCATTGAGGAATATTTTCATTTTGTCTAATCGATTGGTTGCGTGTTTTAATTTACCTAATTCTGCTATAAGATTGGGAAATTCCCTGACGAGCTCAATGAAAGCCCGCATGGCGTCAACTACGCTTGCGATGTCAGTTTGGTTTATCGGATCTACCTGGCTGTAAACATGGCCTTCATGTGGCGCCATCTCCTGGGTTTGGTTCTTACTAAAATGGCTCGCGTAAGAGATGTTTTCCTAAACAACTGATTGATTTTTTCGGAAGTAGTTATTCCTATTTTGCGTGGCCGATGGTAACTTGGGAAATTTACTGCACCCTCTATAAGAGGCGATGTATCCATATTCCCCGCAGTTTATACATCTTGGGTTGGGAATAATTTCCTTCTGGCTACATGCGTTGGTCTCGTGGTTTGCTCCGCATTTAAGGCAGCGAGGTTTGTATCCACAATTGTTTGCTGTGTGGTGGAAATTATTGCACTTAAAGCATTGTGTTACCATGGGACGTCCTTTGAAGTGTTCGATTGTAACAGAGAGATAGCAAAGATATTTGATGTTGAATATTTCCTCGGCTGCTTTATTTTTTGGTAATTCTACTAGGTAGAAAGGTAAAGGCTCCTTAGTACGGAATTTTGTCATTTGGGAGATTTTATTTACTGGAATGTTTTTATCCATTAAGCAATTTTTAAGTTCATCAAGGTTGAAACGGTGGGGAAGGCCCTTAATAACCAATGGGGTCAATTCATGTGACGTCAAAGGTACGTGACATGTGACTTCTGCGCATGGCATTTAAGTTTTCATCCGCAAAGCTTTCCTCGATGAGTCTGTCATTAACGCCCTCCACCAAGTATGAAGCGGATTTTTTGTTTACATTTGTAGCTGTAATTTTGAGTCGTTTTCTTTCTTCCTGTTAAAGTTAAAAGATGAAAGACTGATGTGCTGCTGGATGCTTTAATGTGAAACACAAGTTAATAACATGATAAAATGCATTTTTTTAGTTTCCTTTCAACAATCCTGGCATTGGTTGTTAGCTTTGGAATGGAAGGTTGTTGCTTTCGAAGTTGTGATATGCGCCGTTTATTTTCAAGAATTCATTTAGTGTGTTTATATTCACAAAATTTTGAAACCCAAAAACTGTTCCAGTAATTTTTTTTAGAAAACCCTCTCAAAGGAAAAGAAATCGGTACGTGTATCGCTGTCTAAAACAAATGGGGACAATTAAACAAAATCTTCAATGCATTTCTAATTTTCTTTATTGACATTTGATGGAATTTTCTGATAATTTTGAATATGCTTAGAAGATTTTGAAATATTTACATGAATATTACATTACATTTATCCTACAAAATCTTATCTAAATTTAATTGATGTAAGTAAACAAACTTTTATTGTAAAAACTATCTCTCGTAACTGAAAATTAGTGGAAATTTTGCTGACTTGGGTGGAGGTGAATAAATTTCTTTAAGATTTATTCATTAAATGGATCTTTTCCAATTACTGGAAAATTCAATTTTTGTATTGATTGTTAACAGCATTTATAATTGATGTATTGTATTAAAAGTGCTCTTAATTTGGTAAATGGAATGCTACTTACTTTAATGCTACTTTTTACTGAAATAATTCACAAATTACAAAATGAAGTTCAAAATTCTGTGAAAAAGATTCATTCCTGAGAATATTGTTAATAATATTAAAATGAGGGCATTGACAAATTTCACGAAAGAAAGGTTTTTCTCTGTATATTCTTCTTTTAATTTTGAAACGGATCTTCAAAAATTAAATATGTCAAAGCATCCATTTGATTTAAAAAAAAAAAAATTAAAAATCCAGTTGATTTTTGAAAATAAACTCCAGATTCATTATTGACTGCATAGCAACAGATCAACCCAACAGAACAGCAAATGATTTCCAGTTTTTATAAAGAAGCTAATATTTTAAAAGATATGATAGTCATAATTCTTTCAAGATCTGTCAACTTCATTTCACCATTACACTGGGATAGCATATCTAAATAGGAATTTTTTGAAATTAAAAGCTATCTGATGGATGTATTAGAACTGAATGATTTTGTGATGACAGATAAAAGCTTTCAAATTGAACAAGAACCTTTAAAAAAAAGGATATAAGTTGAAAATAAAATTTTAAATGACTGTACTCAGTTTAATGTCACTGAAAGAATTGATAACTGCTAGATATCTTATATAATATTACAGTAGAAAGAGCCATTTCAAAAATTATAATGAATAAATTGTAGGGGCTGTCCTTTATATGTACTTATATAATATCAATTACTTGCATGTTGTATAACTTTCAAAGACCATTAATTAACATCAAATAATTTTTTGTATTTGTTTTTTAGTTTTTGGCATTATAATAAAATGCATTTTGGGGTCTTTACTTTTTGAGTGTGAACTTTAAAGCTTTCTTTTTCTTGTAGTAATTCATATTATTGTTTTATTGCCATGTAATCACATCTAATAACTTAAATGCAAAATGGATGGGTTCAGAGATCATTATTACTAGTTTTTCAAATACATTTGTTTATTTGTAATAGATTCAAGTCAGATTTATATCAGGCAACTATTGCTATAGTTAGAATGAAATGTCATTAGTTTCTTTATTTAAACTGAAATTGATTGTTATCATAATATCATGCTATACTATTGTGCACTTCAGTGATTTCTGTTTTAAAAAATATTGGTCTTTCCATTGAAAATCAACTTCTGTAGCAATATTTGTTATATATTTTTTATTTCTAACTTCCTTGTTACATGAATTTTTCATTTTTTTCTACTTTAACCTATTAATTTTGAATAATAAAATTCTATAAAAGCATATTCTTTCAACTCCTCTTTTTAACCTGTTTTACTTTTATATTTGTATTTATCATGATCTTATTCTTGTTTATTAAATTTGCTGTATTGTATGTTTAATTTTATATTCGTTCTGAGTAAGTTTTATCAATGTAACTTTAAAATTTAAAAATACATTTCAGATATGTTCTGTTTTAAAACTGTATTGTTCAATATTATGTTTTTATAGGTGATAAAGAAAACGTTGTTCAGTATTCAGGTTGTTTCTGTTGAATAAAATTGATTTCATCATTTTTGACATTCTTGACATACTATGTTTATATTTTTTGTGTCTAGAAAAAGAAATGTTGATAAACAACTTTTGAGTTGTTTTTTTTCTATTGGTAAGAGCACTAAAACATCTATTTAATCATATATTTTTTAAATAATTATCATATGTATTTTATCCTTTATACCTTTATAGTTTTTATTTATACCTTTTATAGTTCATAATTTGCAATTGTAAACAAAGTTTATTACATACATTAAAAATTTGAGCTTCATGTTTTTTTCTTCTGAGCAAACTGAAAACATTAGTCTCAAATATAAATCATTTACTTAAGAATAAAAATATATAATAATTTTATTGGTAAGCTTACAAATTTTAACTTATCTAAGAGTTATATTTATTTTTAAAATTTATATTTATAAAATTCAACCTACAGAGGATAGGTTCTTTTCCCTTTGATTTTTATCATTTAAATTTTTTTAAAAAAAAGAAAATATGTAATTTTTTAAAAACACCACCAT
>JAOUZG010029335.1:3064929-3086951 GCA_026289955.1 Argiope argentata
AATGAATATTGCGAGAGTTCATGGTGGCTGAAGCAAAATTCTTTAACAGAAAGAATCGATACATAAAGCTAATATATAAAGCTCTAAAATATAAAAGATAGTGTCATTTTTTCCCCTTTTAGTACTTTTAGTTCAAAAACAAATTTTCATCTGCTTATAGCAAAAAAGCATTTTTTGATGTATTTTAAGTTTGATGTTTAAATTAAGACGTTTCCAAATTTTATGAATTCAATTTTAAGAGCTTGAAAGAAATTATGAAACAAAACAAATTAGAATTTTCTTGGACGAGAAGGGGAGGGGTGCATTTACTTAATGCATGTTTGTTTGAAGATATATGAAGAAACAAAATGGGGGAAAACAGAAAAGCAGATATGATTTCAAAATAAGAACATAGCTGCTAACATTTGCAAAAAAAAAAAAAAAGAGATAACAGTATAATGGCCCAAAACTTATCTTCTGGAAAACCAAATATTTAAGAGAGAGCAGACCTCTCTTGACTGTCGAGTAAACAGGTATTGAGCAATCTCTTTATTAACAGCCCGATCGACAAGTAAAACATGCCGACACCAAGATAGGGGAATAATAAACAAACAAAAAAGAAATCCTGCATTCCGAGTTCCATTGTACCCTATCTATCACGTGACAGTTTCGCGAATGATCACGCTCTGGACGTGTGGACTGATGAGGCGACTCTTCCCCTACAGCGGACAGATGGCGAAAGCCGCGCGCGCCCAGAGGCCGACCTTGATCACGGCCCAATGCAGCGCTGCGCTTCCCGAGGGAGAGGCCAAGTACTCGGGGCATGTCGCTGTTGAGTCAGCAGGTGTGTTCTAAACAATCGCGACACCCTGTCGGGGAAATGAAGAGACACGCTTTTGTGAAAGGCAGTTTACTTAAAGGTGAATGCACTGATAAATAAATGTTTTTTACAATTGATGATTCAAGAAATACCTTTTTCGATTTATTTTCATTTTTAACTCCATCAATTTGTTAATGATTTATATTAGATTCTTCTTCTAATCATTAAGTGAATATATGTAGTATGTTCTTATTTGTTGCCAGCTGGTAACCGTCGAGTTACTACCGCGAAAGAAATTATTTTGGAAATGTCTTTTGAGATTTTAAATAGCTCTCTTGTTTAGTTAGGAATGATAGAGAGCAGGAAATTTATTTTCTTGTCGATAATGAATGCATACATTGAAAATATACAAAGAAGTATAAATAATGTTTTTTCTATTTTTTGAACCTTATTATTCCAATATAATTCAAGTAAGAATATATATTTTTTTGTTTTTCTGTTTCCAGCAAAAACAAATAAGTTTCTTGACCGTTCGATTATTGATCATCCAATATACTATTGGTCACTAGAAAAACATGAATTTTCTTGGCTCGAAGCTCTAAGTTGGCTGTGTTAATCGCCATCGAATGGGCAGTACGGCAACGCATAATTCCGCACAAACATTCACTTTCATGTATAGAATAATTATAACCTTCGCGCAAGTACCAGCAATAAGTTGACAAAATTTTATCGCAGTCGGATGATTGTTATGGCAGCGCATAAAATACGAACCAACAAAAACTCGTTTTTATATAATAAATGAATAAGAAACGCCTGCCTTTCGCATTGGTATGCATCACTCTTTAAGAAAACACTTGCAGTTCAAAAAAAATTTTTAATGCAGTATAAGTCCTAAACAATTATACTTGATAAAATGTAATATCATCCTTATATTCCGAGATTCATAAAACGTATTTTTTTCTTCAATTTATTGATTTGGCAAACGTCTAATAGAATTCTCAGTCAGAAATTTACCATTGATTATATCCAGCACTCACCCGACGATGAGCAATCAATGAAATACAAATTAAGTGTCTGGTCAGAGCTAATAAGCGACGGACATTCGTCGCCAACAAAAAAATCAAGATAGTTTCTAACTTCCTTTATTTCCTGGCTATCGTCTTCTCAAACTTGGTACGGTATCCCGAATTTTTTTTTTAATTCTTTTGAAATTTTTTTTTTGATTAAATTAATTTTTTCACGAAAGTAATTGTGAAATTGAATTACTACCCTATCTGTGCGAATGGCATTTCATGTCTCCTAATAAACGAGACATACCAATCATGTAGAGAAAAAGTGTGTGCCTTATAATCATAGTCGAAACAAATCTGAAATATTCAATAAAAATGTGAAATATTCGGGGGAAAAATTGTTTTTAATCAAACTTTTTGCACGAAGTATCGTTGCCTATTAATTCATACATCTATATTTTGTTTTTAAAGTTTTACTCATAACTATAAAGAAGCGATAACTTTTATGCACACTTTCAAAAAATGCCTTTAATAGTATCACATCATTTGTGAGAATAAAGCGATTTAATAAAACAATGATTTTTTTTTTAATTTTTAAAGGGATTTAACAAAGAATATACTTGCGGTACTTAAACTATGAAGTTATAAAAAAATTGCTATCTTTATTGATTTTTTTATTATAAATTAATTAAAATTTTGGAAAATTCCTGCTGTAATGAGCATTTATTACACGATTTATTATGCAGTACCTCATCACAATCCAAAATCTCTCATTGTCATTTAAATGATGCAATATTTAATTTATTGGCTTAAAGATTCGATGATACTTAGTTCTTATCGTTCCCAGAATCGATATAATTTCTGCCTCTGTCGTCATTAAAGGGAAATTTTTTCTTAAGAGAGAGTACAAGACTTTGGGATTACTCACAAGTAATGAATTAAGTACGTAAGTTTATTTAAACAATGGTCGATAGAGGAAGAATGATGGACTATGAATAAATTACTCCTCCTTTCTTTAAAGGTGCTGTGGACTATATTCTAAAAATTCGAAATTTTTCTTGTCATAGTAATACTAGGGAATAGACATCCAATGAACCTGATTCGATTCTCATAGACAGTTAGCAAGATGATTAAAGACATTTAATGTATACCTGTTTCGCTTAAAAAGAATAAAACATTAAATTCATTATTAATATTCAAGATAACCATGTTTATATAATGCTCAATTGATACTCAGAATAACCAATGTTTAATGTAAAAATTCTATCACTTTTTTTAAAAAAAACTATAATATTACAAGAAACTAAAATGATAGCTTTTAAGTGAATTTTCTTTTATAGATTTTGGCTTTCAATACGAAATAATTTGGTAAGATTTCGATTGCCCGTTTTTACATTTAAACATTGCTTTATGCCTAATAAAGATTTTTAAGTCCTTCAAATTCACTTAAATTTTTTAAAAGAAGTAATATATTGTAATGACTTGATTCCCGTCGATCAAATAAACCGGTAGCTAAACACAAATGTTTTTTTACGGCTTATATAAAATAAAAATCAACAACTCCTAATCTAGTTTAATATGCTGGGAAATATTTACATCTGGGATAGCAGTTCCACGATTAACAAACTAACTGGCTGTTAGCGTATCCGGCTACTGCGGGTAGCTCAAGAGATCTACGGATTTACCTCCGGCAGATCTTTATTCAAGAAACTCGAGATCATGTGTATTTCTTCAGCTGTCCAGTTTTTCAGCTCAGCTCTCAGCTCATCAGTTCAGCTCATAGCTCGTCTCATTCGGATCAGCTCGACTCGCCGTCAAATCCTTTCAAAACCTTCCATTTTAACCTTGGTCAAACTCTGCCTCTCGTTTTCGCATTGGTGCGTTGTAGAGGCCGATCTTCCAATAATTCTTCAGAAATATTCCCAGTGGTCAGCAATTAACCATGGGGATATTTTCTAATCATCCACCTTCCTAGCAGACTCTCCACAATAGGGAAATATTCACATCTGGAGGTTTTAGCACTTCTTTATTCAAAGGGCCGTAAAATGCATGCGTGGTTCATTATCTGAATTTTATTCCAGTTCGGGTGGTCCCCTAGGAGAAATAGTTATATCTGGGGTTTTTGACACGGTTTCCTTCTTCAAAGGGCCGTAAACCGCATGGGTGGTCTATTATCTAGACTCTATTCACGTCCATATGGTGACACCATGTGGAGAATTCACAAAGGAAGGAATCGTCCCACAGCTGACCAGATGTAATAATGTTCAAACATATATCTCTTAAGCCGCAGTTACACGACCTGCCGGTTCTAAATCTGACATTCAACCCACTGGGGGACTACACTGCCCCGTCGCCCGTGGGCCGAATGGAGACGTCGGAGAGCGTCCCGCAAAATGTCGGTAAAAAGGAGAAACATCAAAGAGCCGGAAAGTTTGTTTGGGCACCGGTGGGTGGGGGTAAAATGAACGGAGGGACAAATCGTTTTGAGGGACAGTTTGTTTTGAGTAGCCAAGCAGTTTTGTCCTTCGAGTTCTTATCAATGGAGTGGATTTCTTATTAACTTGTTTTAGTTTTTTATTTTAAAAATTTGAAGTGACTCTTAATCAATATTTGTTTATTAACTTAGCTCTAATTAAATTAAAAAGTAATTAATGATTATCGGAACTAAAAGTTTTATATTTAAATCGAGATTAAAAAAAACTTTATTATTTACATCATCCTGTGTAATGAGTGAAGTTATTAAAATTGCAGAAAAAAATTATTTGACAACTAAATTGGTATAATAGAAAATATGGAATTTTCCTTAATTATAAGTATAAATTTTCCAAGTAATTATTCATAGATGTTACAACGATATTAGCATATATTAAAGTCTAAGAGAGGAAATTGTAATTTACTACTTCAGGGGAGGGTCATTAAAATTTTGTTCGTCTTATGATATATGCAGTAATTATGAACATTTTAGGATAATAAACATTTTTATTCATGTTTTGGATAATATAAAATATTAATAGTAAAATTAACTACGTATTGAATACAAAATATATAAATTATATTGTATATATATAAATAATGAAAAATATGAACCATTGCAATTTAATACAAAATATCATAAATCTTCGATTGTGACATAAGATTCGGTTACACAGTTTTTTTAATTACTTACTTTTTTTCCGAACTGATTTTTTTATTAACAATGCTTATGCTGCCAAGGTAATTCCCTACTCTTTGTAAAGTAATCAGCAAAGGAGTTTCGAGTAGCTTTGGCCCCTTCTGATTTTCGAGGCGCTTTTTTCAAAGGGATGAAGGAAGTCTTTCAAAGGGAAGAAGGAAGAACTTTTTTTTCAGTGAAGTCATCCACCAACGTCTTTTGCGCTTCTTCCCAAGTATTCGCCACTTAAAAGCACATAAGCTGCTGCAGCACAAGCTTTTTCCTGGTCACTATCCGAAGCAAGGATTTCGTTCATTTTTATTTAAAGTTACCCTCTAAAGAAATATCGAACTCCGACCGAGAGCTCTGGAAATGATGCGAGAAGGGAAGCTGTTTCCTTCAGACGACGGGTCGTGTGACCGACTGTCACGAAGGGGAGGATGACAGTTTTATGACCTTATCTGTTAAGACCACGGGTCGAGTAACTGCGGCTTTAAAAAGGGAGGGAAGTTTTACAACTTCTTTACAATATTATTAATATTCAAGATAACCATAAATATTTAATACAAAAATCATATCGATATTTTCAAAAAAAGCTATAACAATATTAGTATTATTTTATGAAACTAAAATTATAGTTTTTAAATGAACTTTCACTTCAAAAGTTTACAATACTCGAAACTATTTGTTAAAATTTCAATTGCACGCTTTTTCATTTATTATTTGTTTTCTGATAGTCCTTTAAGAGACGTATAAATTCTTAGAAAATATCAAATTTAACCATTTATATGACAACTTTTGTTTGGAAAGAGTTTTGAGCGTTTTTCTGTCATGGAAGTCGTTTAGCGCAGTTTACAAATGATGTATTATTTTATAAATATTATCATGTAATTTTTTTTCTTGCCTGTTTAAACTTTCTCGATACCCAAATTAATTCTTTCGTCCATGAATGTATGCAGCAGCTGCTTTTACAAGCAACAACTTGGTTAGCCTTTTGGACACCCAGTTTTACCAAAAAACGCAATGCAGACGGACCCGGGGCACTTAAATTCCTTCAGGATCTTCCCTCTCTCGCCGTTAAGAAAGAAAATTTTGAGGAGAGATGTCGTCTCGGGTTTTGTCCTGATAATATGACCATGCCACAAGACAGCCAGGTTTCTTCCAAATTAGCCATGGTATAGCTTTAGTTTGAGATGTTATTTCATTCAACCAATAACAAATCATTTTTTGTAACGGATTTAGGGGATCATGAATGGTTTACTCTGACCCACGTTGAGACATAAAAAAATTCAAATAACTGGATCTCCGAGGCAGTAGCACTCTGCCACCGTTGAACGAAGCAGTATCTACGGAATTTGTTTTGACAGATTACTCGAGATAGCAATAGTGGTCATGAATGTGGTTGAGTCCCGAGATTCGGCCACAGGCCTTCCTGAGGAAAGCACATCCCGTTACAGAGGGAATGTAGCCGATTCCCTTCTTTTCTGCACACACAAGGATGGCGAGAACCACCACTAGATCGGAAGCTTGTTATTTGACTCCCCCTCCCCTTTCAGTAAGAGCCGGCTTTGGGGAATTATGGTCACTGTAATTTACCAAGCGGGGTTTTACGAGAAAAAATTAGAATGCAAAGAATACTTTAGAATCTTCAAGTTTAGTGCAATTCTTGTAACTCATTAAAGCATTTTAATGCAGAGCAAGGAATTACCATTGAAATGCTTTATTTTCAGATTTTGACCATGGTTACTGCACTTGCATTGAAAAGAATTATCATAACAGAAGGATAATAATTCATTAAAATGAATAATAATAAATTCGGACTCAGATAGAGCAGAAACATCTGAGAAATTTATGGCATAATATCAGATCGAGCTTCAAAGACCAGATAAGCTTCATCAGATTCAAGATACATCATGTTTCTCTTGTAACTCTCATTTCAAAAGACATAGAAATCTGACTTCGTCCTCGTGATAGAAAAAGTTTGATGTCTATTGTCAGCAATCTAAAGCTATTAAGTAGTTTCTGATATAAAAACTTGACTTTGCTCATATATACAGGTAGATTTTCTTCTGGATGGAATTTAGGGGAAAATTGGCTCGCAGTTGTCTAGAAAAGCCAAGAATATTTCCAATAAACAAGAATTGAAGCTAATAGCTCCTTTCTAATTCGCAAGCAGTTTACTAGTTTTCAAACCATATCAACTAACATAATCAGAAAATAGAACTTATGACTTTCTTTATCCGCTTAATTTTTCTCACTCGTTCCGTGAATGACTCGTACTGAATTTATATATTTCGTAAAGTACAGAAAGACAGCTGTCCAAAGCCCTATTAAATCTGTGTGCTTAATTTTATCCATCTAACTCTCTTTGTTTTGTAGTTAATATGACAACTTATTCGAACAACTTTCCTTTGAATAGAGTTTACTCAAAATTTGATATAAATCTACAAATTCAAAGTAAAGGCCCTATACCACATTTCATTCGTCTCTATCAAAGGGTTCGTTTAGTTATCTTTGCCATAGATAGACATTTTTCCAGAAATGTGTTTTTCGAACTCGGGGTAGTCTAAGATATGGAAATTCCAGCCTAAATTTTTGACAAGTGCAATACTTTCTTATCATGGGCCATTTTTAAAATGTTCCATGAGGCAAATGTTGCTGGATGCATATTCTGAATTTACAATTAAATTTAAATATTTAGGATTTTTCTTCTTCTTTTTAATCAACTGTTATACCTAAATGGTAGCAGCTGTGCTTATAATAGCTGCTGCCACATAAGTAACTGTGAACATCGACCACATAAATAACTGTAACATCAAGCAGTTATGCTGATAAACTGTTCGAGTTTTTTTCATTATTTTTTAGTAAAGCGTTTGAATAATTTTTTGTACGGAAGGAATAAAAAGGTTTTTTTTCTAATTTTCTTTGTTTATTTGAAGCTCCATTTTCAACTGGTGGTAGACATAGGGCATTGAAATCAGGTGAGACGTGTCCGTTTTTCTCCTTTTTCCACCCGGCTATTTTTGAAAATTTGTAAATCTGAGCCATTCAAAGATTATTGTAGTGAAAGAAGATGCTAGTTTCTATCCTGTAAGCACGATGCAATCAAGTTACTTAGCCTAAATACATTATTAAACATTCCAGTTACGACGGACATCATATGGGAAAATATAACCTCCCGCTTTCTCCTCTATGATATCCATAAAAAAGTCTCCCTGCTGGAAATTGCCGAGGAATTAAAAAATAATAATGAAATAAAAATCGTGGAAATGAGGCGATTCCTAAAGCAAAACGACTCTCGGGAAACATCCCCCGTCCTCATCACGAAACTAGGAACACGTGTGCCGGTGGATATTAAGATTTTGTTCACAAATCAATGAGTGCAACTTTTCATTGACAATTCTCGAAAATATACAAATTGTTACAGTTTCATACACCCTTCAAGGGTATGTGAAACCAAAGGATTTGTCATCCGTGTGGCAACACTCACTCAGGCGTCTGTCAATCGCAACAAAAATGCTTAAACTGTAAAGGCGAGCATTCAGCCACATCGAAAGGATGTTCCTTTTTTTATTAAAGAAAAGGAAATCTTAAAGCTAAAATGTAAAAATCATATTACAACAGCTGAAGATAGATGAATCTTTAATCAGTCAAAAAACTCTAGCTGAGCATCTAACTATCTTACAATCCTTTTAACTGTCTTTTAAATGATCTTTCTGCAATGGAATTGCAGAGGAATTAAAGGGGAAAAAACCGTTTCTTTGAATTCCTCCTTTTTCTAACTCTTCCTTTTGAGTCTTCTAAGAGACTTTCTTTTCCGAAACCGACATTTTCCCCCATCCGAATAAAAAAAAATCCGCACACACAGACAAAATTGGCACAGACAAAAAATGGTGGTCTTCTAATTGGTATTCCTGCTAACGTGTCCGGAAGAATAATTCCCAACAATATTAGAGAAGATTTTAACCTAGAACTTTTGGCAGTCGAAGTACAGTTCCAGAACACCAAATGTAACACTATTAATTTATATGCTCCACAAGGTTTTGATATCAGTCAAGCAAACTATTTCTTTGATTCTTTAACTCAACCTACTTTCATCTTCGGCGATTTTAATTTGCATCACTCTCTTTGGGGAGCAACCCGTTCATCGGCTCTGAGTAACAATTTCGTTGATTGGCTAACTTATTCACATTTCATGATTCTCAATACAACTATTCCCACACACAGTTCTTTGAGAACTCAAACTATCTTAGATCTTACTCTCTGTTCATCTGATATTCATAATCAAACTTCTTGCTATGTAATGAATTCAACTTTCGATAGCATCACAACCCAATTGTTTTTTCCTGGTCAGTTATAGAAAATGTCAGCCAAAACTTAAAAACAATTAATCGGACGAGGATCACACAACAAACACATGAATTTTTAAATAATGTCAGCCAATGTTCCATTGAAGAAATTACGGTGAATGCAACTAAGAGAATAACCAAAAATACTTCATTTAAACTATTGTCGTATAAGCCTTATCCTCCTTGGTGGAATATTTCTTGCCATAATTATGAAAAGCCCAACAAGTACTTTCGGGAGAAAAAAAAAAAGATATCAGAAACATTTCTGAAACAGAATGGATGAAACAAAAAAATATGCGTCGGCTTCGTTTACACGCTTAAAATGGGAAAAAAAGAATATTGGGGAAAAATTTGCTCAATATCTCGTAATCCAAAAATGTTCTTTAAAATTATAAATGAATTTTCCATTTACACAAAACCGAATTTTAAGCATAGCATTATTATGGAAAACAATCGATTGCGATCCTGCACACCAAAGTGGATTATTTGCAAAGACTTTTTATAATCAAAATACAAATAGTTAACCTATTCCCTTGGATTTCTTTGGAATAAATTCCTTTCTCAATAGCAAATTCGAAATTTGGGAACTTAAGAAAGCAATCCAGAAAACTAAAAACTCTACTCCTGGAGCTGACAACATCCCGGTCATCTGGTTCAAAAATCTCAACAACTACTGACTTCAAACTATTTTGTAATCATATCAACATCAATTTGATTCATCTGACATCCCCAAACAATGGAAACACGCTCTAATTGTTCCGATTTCGAAACCTAACAAAGAAAAAAAAACAACGTTTCTTCCTATCGGTCCATCGCTCTAACTTTAGTTTTCTTCAAAGTCTTTGAACACATCCTCACTCAACGCATTACTTACGACTTAATTTGCAACAAAAAACTGCACAATAGTTTACATGGTTTCATTCCATTCAGATATAACTAAACTGCAGTTTACAATATTCAGACAAAAATCACAGAAGCTTGCGAACAAAAAAAATACTTATTTGCTGTGAATCTTGATATAAAAAATGCATATGATTCTGTTCATATCGACAGCCTTATTTTTGAATGCTTACAACTTGGTATAACAGGCAACATGGCAAAGTGGTTGCTCAACTTCCTGCAAGACAGAACATTCCAGATTCGTTGGAGGCCTTACATTTCTAGAAACAGAACTCTGGACAAAGGGCTACCTCAAGGCAGTGTTCTTTCACCAATTCTTTTTGTCATCTTTATGCATGACTTTCATGAAACCATCGAAGAAGGGGTCGAATGTATTCTCTTTGCGAATGATATCTCTGTCTTCTGCAGCCATCATTCCTGGGAAATTAGTATTAAAAAATACTATGGAAAACATATACAAGTGGCGCATTTATTGGAAACTAGAAATTACTCCCGAAAAAAGTGCAATAACTGAATTGTCCAAGAAAAAAAAATACAAATTATTCACGTATCTCTTATGCGGGACACCTTTTAAAATGGAATGAAGCGATTAAATTTCTTGGTATTCATTTTTCTAAAAAGAATCAAAATGCAATTATTTTTAAAAATCTCAGAAATAATGCACTTAAAAAGATAAATGGACTCAAAATATTCGCATCAAAAATCTATGGCCCTAGAACTAAAGATATTATCAAAATTACAAATAGTAGGATTTTCAACATATTTTTCTATGGTTTCGTCATAATCAACAGGTTTTCCGAGACACAGTTTAAAGCATGCAACTCGATACAAACGATAGCTCAGAGAATTACATTAGGCCTTCCAAAATGGATCCCGAACTGCACTTTTAAAAATTGCTTCTCAGGAAATTCGTTCAGAAAAAATCAAGCGAACTAGCTTCCCAGTTTTTTTTATCAAGCAAATAGCTAATGGTGTACATTCTTCCCTTCTAACAGAGCAATCGATTAATAATCAAGAAATTTAACTAACTACCAAAGAGAAAAAATCCATGTGGTTTATTCTTAAGAATTTAAACGTCTCTACGAGCCAAATTATCACCTTGCCTGAAAACCCATAGAACAACTTGAATCAATTTAAAAAATTTTCTTATAGATTTTAAATTTCAGAATAAAAATTTAACTTTGATTGAAATTAACAGCTACTCTAAGGAATGCCTTCGGAATTCCTTTCCTGATCCTTTTATTATAGTTACTGATGCACCCCAAACCCCCCAGGACACTTTAATTGCTGCCTGGTCATTCGAATATAATAGGGAACGAGCCAAAGAATAGCTTAGCCAAAGAAGTTACAGAAAATACACCATAGATTGAATGGGTCTCTCCTGAAGATATTATTTCAAGCATCAAGAAAGAGACACATCAGATCACAATCAATAATTATAGAAAAAGTAAATATTTCATTTCCTTAGGTGCCATTCCAAGCATTGAAGAAGTGTGTCCCTGGTCCAAAAATCGGAAGGAAGATGTTGTCTTGGCCAGAGTAATCAGCAAAACAATTATAACACCAGGACTGTTGAATCGTTTTAACCTTCATAATGGTTCTCTTTGTCATGAATGTAATAGTATTAATGATGTTGAATACATAATTCTCTCGTGAAAAAGTATTCATATTATAGAGACAAATTATGGACTTTTCTCTTGTTAGATAAACAAGACTTCTCCTTCAAAATTATTCTGGGTAAAATAACTGCAAACAAGACCAATCTGCAAGTTTCTCTTCAAGCGTTGAAGCATTTTAATATTTACTTTTTTTACTTCATTAAATCGGGACTCTCTTTATCACCATTCCGTGTTGCAGGAACGCTCTGCTTATTGTACCTCTTCTTTCCACTGGGTGAAAATGCTCTAAATCGCATCAGCTTATTTGTTCTCTGCATAAGAAACAGGGGATAGCAGCCATTGTTGCTATAAATCCCGATACCCTACTTCTTTCAAGATTAAACTGTTCGAGTATTCACATTTTCGTTTCTTGTATGATGAAGAGGATAGCGTTAATGGACAGAGATAAAATCCGAAGGATAGCAGATAGTGTTGTCTGTCTTTTCTCGTCTTGAGAACGCCATCATTATCTTCCTTATTTACGCCCTCGGCATAAAACATTGTCGAAAACTGTCGCCGTTATCCGAGTACCACTTAACCGTTTTCGTTTATTCTGGTTGTAGTGAAGCATGCTATATTTGCAAATGTTTTCCAGTTGCTTGACATCTATGTTATGAAGATCTTGAGTTCACTTTTTCTTATCAAAATACTTTCTACGAATCCTGATGTTAAGGCCAAATTTTGCAATATTGAAATACTATTCCAATTTCAGGGGAGTATTTTTTTACTTAGAAATATCTGAAATTCTTCAATAACTTATGTCATTGTTGTTTCTAATGGCACTTGCCAAGGATAAGCTTCACTGAGCCTCAGCGAATTTTAAACCGAATGAGCGTTTGCTGTTTTGAAGTAGCCGTATCCAGGGCCAAGAATACGATTTAGCTAATCACTCATCACATTCGCTTGCACAGCCACTTTTTGCAGTGGGAGGGGGCAGCTTCATACACCTCACACATAGAACACAAATGAACAACCATACCCTAAACTCGGCTTGTAACCGGGACGCCCAGACAACGGGGAAGACTCACTACCCCTATTCCAGGACGCCGGCTCAATGACTTGTTTTGATGTGATGAAATGAAGAATTGCGTGAAACATCACAATTCAATTTATTGAGATCAATGAATTACATTTTCGACGTTTTTGAGGACTAGCAAAAGTCAAATGTCACGGAAAGAGCCAAAACTGTACTAAAGGGAAATGGAAGTAAGGAAGTTTATAAATTACCGAGTAAAAGAAAGCAGGCATAATCTAACTTGCATTACATTTTTATTTACATAGTTGCATTACTATTTACATTACTTTTAATTGAAGAGCCTGCAATTTGAATAATCAATCTTTGTTTCGTACTTCTTGTATTGATATTTTAAACTATCATCTGCAATGCCAATATATCATGATTGACTTATATTGAAAATGCAAAGTTTTTATTATTGAATTATTTTTGCATGTTAAATATATCCATAACTTGTGTACTCTGAGATCATAAGCGGAAAAAAATTTAATTCATTATTCATTGTATATATTTATTCTCGATCAGTGTTTTCAACTAAGACATAACGCACTATATTTCCTTTTAAAAATTCCTTTAAAAAATTAGATGTAACTATGCTTCTCATTTTAAAATTTTTATTTACAATTGTTTCTATTTTAGAAATCTGTAGAAATCTTGAAGAAATAAAAATCTTTTTTAAATACGACAAAACTAATCTTACCTTATTTGACTGCATACTTTATTTAACAAAAATTCATGAACAATTTTAAAATGTGGACGGAACGAACAATATCATATTTTCATCTTTCAAATGAAAGTGACTTTTTTTTTCAAAGTATTTATTGAGTAACGTACTTTAGGGTGGGACATCATTGCAACTGAAAAGTACATTTTTGTAATTTTAATTTGCTGATGAGTGTAATCGCCATTTGTATTTATGACGCAGTTAAGTCACATATATGTCCATAGAGGTTATACTATGTACTTCTATGAATATGTTGTACAACAACTTTGAAGAAAAGGTTTTGAGAGAATTATAAACTATCTTCCTTTTTAAAAAATATATATTCTGTGCAGAAATTTTGTTCGAAAATGTTAGATAGTCTTGATATATACATGCTTATCGGATTGATTTCTCAATGAGCTTTCAAATAAAACTTTTCTTGAAATGCTTCTGACATTTAAAATTTCACAAATATTTTTGACTTTGTTATTAATTGGCAATTTTCCATTATTCCAATTGAATGCAAAAAGAGAGAAGCAAAATCATGGAACCTCCGTACAGTTCTTCAACAATTTCTTAATAACTTCTCTAAGAAGCAATCTAATTGCTATCTAATGTACATGTTGAAAAAAATTGACCTCTAAATGTACTCAAACATAAATATATCGAAGAATCTTTCAACATTTCAATTACTTTGATGACAATACGAAATGATTTATCAGTACTTATTTTACGAACGTGAGATTGAGAAAACAGTATTGTTAATTTCAAGGACGGCGAAAAGAATAGTAACATCAATTATGCCTCCTAATCATGTCGCTAAGAGAAACGTTCGTAATGAATTGGTAGATGGCCACACTGTCTTCACCTGACTGATTGCACTGCACTTTGATATTGAGTAAAATGCAAACAACATTCTCATTTTCACTATCCTCTGTATTCATTCATCTTAGATTTAAAGTGATGAGAGAAAGATTTGTAAAGAATTGAAATCTTGAGTATGAGTGGACTTTTCTTCGTTATTTTTTTAATCGTAAACAAGAAAAAGAATGGTAAGCATCAAAGTACTTAAACTTGAAATTTCGATTAATTTTACCAGATCAGTTTTTAGTTCGACAAAATTATTTTTGGAATTATGCTTGTCTCTCTGTGATGGTTTAAGTAAAAACAGCGAGGGTGGTCTCTCCCAAACTTCCCCGCTTAGACTGTGGTATAGACTATTATAATTATTATTCCCACTTCTTAAAAACTTTGTGCGAACTTTGTATAAGGGAGAGGAGACTTTACATGGCATTGACACATAATAGTTACGAAATATTAACTTTTGGCATGAATTTAGAATTTTTATGGAATCTATCGTGTGATTCTTGAAGAGCTTTTTGGCTAACATCAAAATCTGCAAATCAGATTGGCTTTGAGATGCGCTTTTCCCAACCGATTCAAACAAAATTTGACATAAAATTAGAATTGTAGTCACAAAATAACAAACTAGAGTATATTCTCGTCATTGCATTTTTGAGTTGTCGCGTTTCTGCACATGTGGACTGACGGATGGTCGATTCATGGTTGAATTTAGCTCAACATTTCGCAGATGCCCACTCTACGGATAATAACTCTGAACATTGAATATCATTCATCTAGCTCTCTTCATTTTGAATCATTCGTGTTCACGTATAGTGGGATTGTTAGACGGATAAAATTCAAAATCAGGATAAATTTATAACACAACAATATATTTTTATCAACTGTACGGTTTTCAGTCATTCAAAAGGAAAGCACATCAACGTCAGAAGAGATTTAGGTATTAGCGATCCTTGGCAATGCACACTATAAAGCTTGGTTTCCGATTAATCGATTAATGTGTCTTTCCACGAATTTTTAACACATTAACTTTTTAATGTTAGATTGATATGTTTCTTTTTATTAATTTTGAAAAATGCTTTTGTTTTCTAACATCCACGTTTGTAGACAAAACTATTGAATCAGACATTCGGCATTCTTTATTACAATATAAATATTCTAATAACAAAAAGGAAGGATTGATGATGATGTCGAAAACTAAATACATCAGCAACTTATTGATGCTTTTTTTATAAGGATCGAAAGCGATTAATCTATCTATTTATGTTTAATGAATAATAAAATGAAAGAGTAATCTATATTTAAAGAATAGAAAGGAAGATTTAGTTTAAATTTAAAAAATACCAAATACATGTAAAATTATATTATATTTTGTAATAACAAAAATTTATGAAAGTGATATCACCTGAAAATTTCATCACTACAGATTTAAAATTTCAAGTTGTAGGCATCGCAGTCTGCAATGTGGATAATGCGCAGTTCTGATCGTGCTGCCATCTTTTGATAATAAATGAAGTATAAAACTAAATAAAAAAGATGTCCCAAAAGTTTATTTTTTTTTGTTTGCCATAGCCAACAAGGAATAAAGCAGATCTTATCGATCTTATTATTCAAAGAACATGCTTAAGATAAAGACATTCTAGTGATATTTCCTTTTTCTTTCAATTATAGTGGATCTCCGCTTTTAAAAAGCACAGTTCGGTCTTGTTCGAAATAAAAAACCCTCATTAACCGAAGCATTTTTTTTGTAAAACTGGAAATAATTTAATTTTCTAGCTAATGTAGAAAAATAGGACATGTAAATGGCAAAAAAATTAAGATAATTTAATTTACTATTTTTATAGACATTCGTCTTTGGCCACCCTTCAAAATGCAATGAAAATACGATGCAGCCTTACCGTTAAATGAATTTGCGACCTCAATAACTATCGCCTTATCAGGGTGCTGTTTCATAAGATACAATTGCCTTGTCAGGTCGCCTTCAACAGAATATGTAATAATTTTTCATACTTCCACCTTTTCCCTGATTTTATTGTTGAAGATTGTTGCTTTACTGCATCTATTACTTCTGTAAACAACAGTAGTAAAAATATCTTTGCGGACGCCTTTCAACTATAGTTTACTCAAATGATCAAAAAGATCCCCAGATGAGTAATATATTTGAGAAATGTGAATTAATCCTTATTCTAAATTGATATTAAAAACCTTGATTCCATATCACAACTTTTATTAACAACGGAAAAACACATTCAAAAAACAAAACAAAAAACATACATTGTTGCCACACAGGACGAGCTAAATCAAACAAAACAAATAATTTCTAGGTTATAGATGGACGGTTTAAATTCAGACACGGAAAATCATATTGTACAATCATAAATTGAACACATACGTAAAATAAAAATTAAATAGAGTTAAATATTTACAACATGTTACAACTTCTTCAATTCCTGATTAAATAACCTCCGCAGCTTTTTACTGCGAGTCAGAAAGCACCCCCCCATAAGCTCTTTGATAGATCTGACAACATTCTTTCATCAGTTCATCAATGACATTACTATCCACCTTTACCCACATGATCTTTGCTTAAGACAAAATTTCACAGATTAAGGCTCCACAAGCAATTCCTCCCTCCCTTCGAAGGCGCGTTGGACAATGCTATCGGGCCAAAACTGTAAGGGATCCATCCATGTAAATATAAAGGTTATCTTCAAATCAAGTTCTCATTACAGATAGATACAGACAATCCAGATCGATACAGACAAAAATTAACTATTAAAATACTTCAGTTAACTTTTTTTCTTTTTGCCAATTTGAAGAAACATTTGCTTTTTTTAAATAGAAATATTTATCTGACTTCATTATCAAAAAGAACGTGTTGCAAGCATAAACGTTTGCCTCGTTATTACAGATAGATACAGACAATCCAGGAAATTAAGTCAATGCATCTCCTCATCAATCATTCTGCGAAACATTGCTCATTAAGGGAGTCACTTTTTTTACATTTTGTTTTGATGGTTATGCAACTGAGCGTTATACGAGATTTCTGAAGTAATAAATAATGTTTTATTAACTTAACGAATCAGCCCATAAAATTATATCGGGATAAAAAAAATATTTATCCAGAAATTAAAAAACGGAATTATAAATCGAATTTATTTTTTATAATTATTGTGATTTTATGAAATGGTTTTATCTTATCAAATTCTTTTAAACCTGTCCGAATCTCCTAATAAACTTATTTGCCATTTGATTTTCAACCGTAAGTTTTCTGATAGACAGTTTTTATTTCCAATGCAGAAGAAGAAAAAAATATTTATCAAATCCGTTAATGGATTTACATATACCATGTATTTTTGCAAAATCATTTTAACGCTAAAGTGAAACTGGTTCTGCCATCTATGGATCTTAATATGAACTTTTCAAATGCTCATTTTATGTGATATTTCTCATCACGAAAATATTCAATTTGAATAAAATCGGAAATTTACAAAAATGGCACTTTCTAATTCTAAACTGAGTATAGTTAGTCGGGAGATAAATATAATTAATAAAAAGACATTTTTATGAGTGCACAGAAATTGTGTGTGTGTGTGAGTGCATGCGTGCGTGCATGCGTGTGCATGTAATAATTTGTGTGAGTAATAATTTTTAATCACTGCCAGATGTAAGGCATTATTAGCTTTAATTAAGTTTACGGATTGCCAAGCACAGAATTAAATTAAATATTGAGTGTAGCACATTTTCAAGACACAAGTATACAAAAGTTTAAAATAATAGCACGTTAGTTTGGGAAATAAAGACAAGTTATATTATTCAAACATTATCGAATTGAAATTATTTCAAATTAAATAAAAATGTGTACAAAAAAAAGAGCCATTCTTTATTTTAGATATGTTTATCACTTGAACTTATATTATAATACTTTTTAAAAGTACAGCAAATGAGAATCTTTTTCTCCTCTCTCTCCTATTTTAAAGTGTTCATGTAATATGCCCTAAGCTGAAGGAGAGAAAATGCGACATTCCGATTCATTTTTACTCATAAGCGAAGTGCGAAGAAAGTATTCATCAAAAGGGTCAAAAATTTCAAACTCAAGATTTTGACGAATATTCGCCTTTTAGACCTCCTTAAGATCGAAAAATACGTTTTTAAAAATGTCTGCCCGTCCGTCCGTTTGTGACACATATAATTCAAAAACGTCTTGACCTAGAAAAATGAAATTCAATGTATATATATATATATATATATTAATTGTTTTGTGGATTTACATCAATTTTTCAGTAAAAACTACTTCGAAGCCTCCTCGTCCAGTTGTTCGAATATAAGTTCACACGATAGCTACAAAATGAAGAGCTCTAGATGAATGAAACTCCATTATACAGATTTAACATCCATATTGTAGGCACTCATCAAATTTTGAGCCAAATCCAAGAAGTTGAACGTCTGTCTATCTGTACTTTCTGTAAACACGGTAACTCAAAAACGTTTTGATTCAAATATATAAAATTTGCGAGTGATTTTGTTGTTGCAGCTGCAGTTCTTTGTCAAATTTTGATTCCAATCGGTTGGGGGAAAAAACCGTGAGTAACTAAAACACGAAATCATTTTATTTATAAAAATTTTAGAGACTTTTATTCCTATGGTTAGTTAATTAGAGATCTCATAAAATCTTGAAATTCCCATTCTAAATTGCTACTTGCTGCTCAAGCAGAAAACATTCATTTTCAAGCATTATGTAAAACAAAAGATATTTGATTATAATTGCACTTTTGCATAAGCGACAGGGCGCGAATCTTTATTTCACCTTTTCCATTCCATGATGAAATGACCAATTTTTTTTGAATTTTTGTCCAGGGCATAGATGTAGCCATTGTAAAGGATAAAATTCTAGATTAAAAAATGAATAAAAAAGTTAATTATGAAATAAAAAAGTGAAATTTGCTATTTCCAATTTCAAGTTATCATGTGTGAATATTAATATAACAATCATGTGAATATCAGAATACAAATTCGTCGATATATCGAGAATCGGGTTCATGGCTGACATTCGTGCCAAGTTGTAACTTTTTATTGGTGATAAGTCGCCAAAATTGATAATCATTTTCACCATTTTCTAGTAACTTTAAAGGTGGAAAATTGATGCCGTAAAGCAATAAATCGTCAATATTCTGCTCTTTCATATTGTGGCTTCAAAAACCTCAAACCAATACAACATCATGTTTTCACAAAATAATTTTTTTTTACAACAACGGCAAAAAAAATGTAATAATGTTTCCATTGATTTAAACTTTTGAATTAAAAATTAAAGTTCTACTTTTAAAGAATTTTTTGCGACAACCTTCTGCCTTATTTTCTAATAACCCTAAAAGCGAAAAATGGATACCCCAAAAGTGATGAATCGCCAATAAGTTCTCCACGCAATTTGAGGCTTTAAAAACCTCAAACCAAAACAACATGTTCTCACATGATAATAAATTCGAAATAGGCGTAAAGGAATATAATAGTAAAGAATTTATTTTTGCTTTTTATTTTTATTATTTTTCTTCAACCTGATCAATCCAGATTAGTCACATTAGTGAACTCTATTCTGTGCATAAAAAATTAGAGAAAAAAAGGGATTTTTTCTAATTTAAATTAATCTGTATAGTTATTATTTTATAACTATTACTAGCCGCCTTTGGTGATTAGCCGGTTTTACAGTATCAATGCTTTCTAAAATGTTCAATCAATATCTAACTTGTTCTCATAACAGGTTTTTCAGCAAAATATTTCTGATAGTCATTTAATTCACTTATATTATTATGCAGGCTTTAAGATGCTCTTTTCATTGCACTGCTCATCTCTCTCTTTCTATCCATGACACAGCATTTTAATTTTAAATTGAAATGGAAACGATGACTGCAATTAATGTAAAGGAATGTTTTCTGAGTCCAGGCTTATTTTTAAAGAAAAAGTACGAGAAGTGAAAGCAGGGTCATTTGTCATTGAAGTCTTATGTGCAATACACAATCATTCCCATAATTTATAGTATTTCAAAGAATCATTCGGCAAAAATTCTACGAATTCATCATTAAATTTAATTTTTAGCTTTATTTTTAAAAGGATATAAATGTGGTGGATAATGTTTCGTTTTTTTTAAAAAAAATTTTTTGTTTTATAACGTTTCAAACAATTATGAAGTATTTGTAAACATAATAGCAACACGCAGATAAAAAATAATTTTTTGCCATGCTCGTGCGATTAAATTGTTATTTTGCATGAAATAAATTGCTGAAAAATATGGTTAAAAGATTTATTTAAAAATTTATTATAAATAAAAATTTAACTTGTAGGTAAAAAAATTGATATCCATAGAAAGATTATTTTTTAAACTTTAATTTGATATAAAAATAATTTTTGCGTGATAATATTTTAAGAAGTAATCACAAAGAAACCCCGTCTAAGTTTACTTACTTTTTATTTAATTAACATTCTAATTAAAAATTCTAAAAAATCGCTCCGAAGTGCACATTCCCGACATCCAAGTTATACTATACCAAGTTGGTAGCTGTAGGTCAAACGGTGTGGCCTGTTGAGGGCCAAAACACATACGCATTGAGCTTTATTATAAGTACTAGTAGCCTTTGGCAACCAGACGGCTCACCAACATTAATGCTGCCTGAAATGATCAATTAATATTTTATATAACTTGTTTTCATGATAGATTTATCAGCAAAATATTTTTGAGCTTCAAACTCTGATAATCATATAATCCAATTTTACTATTTTGTAGCCCTTAAGCAGTTCTGAATATTTAAGGATGCATCGCTCTCTAATTTCCAATCATAGAGCCCATAAAATTCAGTTTTAAATTAAAGTGAAAATGTTGAAACTTCAATTAATATACAGATTCTTTTTATTTAAAGGCAAGCATGTCTTAAAATAAAATTGAAAACTGAAATCAGAGTAATTCAAGTTTTATGTTCACTACAGGAATTGGGATATAGATTTTCATAAATTACAATATCTCAAAGAGTTATTCAGCAAAAATTTCACGGATTCAATGAAAAATTTAGTTTTTAAATGTATATAAATGTTATCAACAGTAATATTTTATTTTTTCGGTTTATAAATATATGAAGCTTAAATTTTAGACAATCCTTTGGTCTTATAGATTCATACTCTGCAAAATATTTTGACATTATAACTTCTAATTAAATAAATAGACGTTTCTATCTTCCGCAATTTATTCAGTTCTGAATATTGCAATGGTAGAACAATCGATATTTTCTTAATCAATCACTCTCTAGAACCCTTATTGGCTTCTTTGATATAGTCGATAACGTGATCTAAAATCGCCAGTTCATTTTGAACAATAATTTTGAAATTTTTTCTAATCAATCAGTTTTAATGGTTGAGTTAGCTGATTGGTGTGCTACATTTTTACAGGGCAGATGATATATGTAAAAATTTAAAATTCCTAACTCAACAGCATTTTTTTTGCCTCACTTTACTAAAAACGCATATTTATTTTACTTAAACCATTTTTTAGGAGATGTATGTCTATTACTAGAAATCTACTATTATCCTATAT
>JAOUZG010029335.1:3106028-3125063 GCA_026289955.1 Argiope argentata
TTTCGTAGTTGCATTACTGGTGTCCCAACTTTCAGGTGAAGTATGCGAGGTGGAAAAACTGGAATGAATTCATAAGACGCGTAATTTTTGCAGGATTGTTTTCAAAATTGATCAGGGTGTGCCAAAGCAATGCCAAATTATACAAAAAAAATTTAGTCTCATTTTTATTTATCAATGGATTAGATTTGTAATGTTGAAGAGGGAAACCCAATAAACGACAAAATAATTTTTAAATGCGCAATTTTCTATCAGATTTTTTCAATCTTTCACGCGATTTTGAAAAATTTATCGAATTTTATGTAAAAAAAATTTGATTGTGTTATCTTGAAAAGTTCCGGCGTAATTCAATATTAAAGCGAAATTTTGCCTCTTCGTTAAAAAATTCGTCAAAAATTCAGTTTTAAAAATTCGATTTTTTAAATTATATTGCAGAATACTATATCGTATTGCCTTTCAGGAAACATATTTTCTGTATTTTTCCAGCTAAGCGTCTATTTTACAGGGCCGTTCAAGAAATAGACCCGCCAAAATGGACCTTTTTTAAAAAAATCGATATTTAATTTTTGCGTCGATATTTCGTAAAATAAATTATACCTCCGTGGTCTACGATAAAAAGTCCATCCAATTCCACAGCGATATTGAGCATAAGTTGAACGGACGCGTCACGATGGCAATTTTAAAAACGCGGTTTTACTGGACGAAAAGGTACTCATGAGCGATCGCTGCTCCGGAAGGCCATGTTTCACTCGGAAAGTAACTTTACAGGTTTTAATTTCACAGAAATTAAGGGGTTTTAATTGATTTCTCCTGAACTAATTGATATTTCGGGATGAAAAATAGATGTTGGCCGATTCTCATAGATACCGGATAAGCACAAAAAAATTCATCAAAATCGGTCTAGCCGTTTCGGAGGAGTATGGCAACGAAAACTGTGACACGAGAATTTTATATATTAGATATAAAATACTACCTGTTTTTTTACATAAAAGTATTTTACTTCCTAAAGCCAAACCTGCAAATTAATACCATTTTATTAATGTGAAAAAATAAAGTAAAGTATGCAGCATACTTCACAGTTAGAAATATGAAAGAAATCAGAAAGTTTCGGTAATCTTCGACAAATACCTAGTTCATCCATATTGCCTTTCAGGCATTAAACTACAAATACAATATGAAATATTTTAATTTGATAAGAATGAAAAACTTGAGTTTAATTAAAATAATAAAAAGCTTACTAGCGTGTAAATTAAAGCAGGTATCTAACATGAAATAAAGCAAAAGTGAAAATACTATTTCGAAGCTAATATAAAAAAAACATTATTAAAAAAAAAAGGTTAATGTTTTATTAGTGAAATGTTGTAGCGTCTCAGAGGAATCAATTCATTTTCGAAACTATAAAAGTCAAATGCAGCGACTTGATTTTATTTTTAAATCCATCGATTATCTAGCAGAAAGGAAAGGGGGGGGGGAGACAAATTCTAAGTGATTAGATGCTATTCTCATAGTGTTTGACTTGCCACTCTGTCAGCAGATGAATTGATTATATAACATTCTTTACTGACAACTGTCGATGATTTTTTTGGTTATGCATTATATATACTTGAATATAAACATTGAGGGATATAGCAACAAAAGCTGTTATCCCAAGGTAGTTCAGTTTCCATTAAACAAGTATTTGAAATGAGTAAATGAACAGATACGAAGGTCAAACAGGCTGCGAAATATGTCACTGGATTCAACACAATATGGCCACCTTATACTGACAAACTTCAAAAAGTAATTTAGTGGATGAACCTAAGAAACGATTACATTAATGTGTGTAATCATTTATTCAAATTATAGTATTTATTAAAGTGCGTTTTTAAGAATTGAAATAAAGTCATAAATTTTCATTCTACTGTTTTTATGGAAGAATTTCCAATGAAAATAGTTTTTAAAAAAATGAAAACTGCGATCGCAACTTTCAAGTTATCATGTGAGAGCATTATTATTTTTCCATTATTTGTCTTAATTGATTTAAGCCATTAAGAAGTTTAAACCATTTGAAAAAGCAATACTGATAAAGGCAGGGAAACCTTTTAAAAAACTGCTTTCAAAGTAGCATACGTAATAATAATGTAATACTAACAATAGTTGATAAAAAAAATGTACGCGAATAAAAGATACCGGTGAATATTGCCATTTCTGGTGATTGCCTGCGTGATTTCGAGCTTCAATTATTTAAAAACTCCAAACGGAAACAACATCATGTTCTCGCATGCTAAGAATAATTATTTTATATTAATTTTAATATAAGGAAAGCACGCGATTTAATATTGCGGAAGACATGTTTAAATGTGTTCATAACATTACTGATTGTGCAATGGTAAAAAAAAAATATTGAAATTAAAGAAAAACTGTACGAAAAGGAAATTAGGGTCATTAAAAAGTTAATTTCCTTAAGTTTTATGAAAAATGAAAATCCTTTTTGATGAGAAAATAATTTCGGAGGATGTGGCCATCGATTCTCATCTATAAATCCCGGTGGATTTTCATTTGGTATATTTTCACACTCGATTAAACTGTCTGACGTCTAAATCTTGATTCCTTTCCTCTAGCTGAATGAAATTTTGAGGACATGGCGACTCCTTTCCAGCACACTCTCTTAACAGCCCCCTCGATTAGCGAAGTATTAAATGAAATGCAACTGTTAAAGCGTTCAATGAAACAGTTTGAAAGTTACGTCGCAGTTTGTTTACACTTGACTGCTGTGTGTAATAAGAAGGATTTAGATTTGCAATTTTTAAGGAAGTATTTATAAATCTGTATAATAAGGGGAGAGTTTGCTCTACAAAATAAACAAAACTAAAAAAAAATTTAAGCATTTTTTTGCTTTTTTTTGTTCTATTCTTTTTTAGTTCAAAAGCATGCATGACTTGAATTCCTATTTTATTGTTTAATATCTTGAGCTCTTAACGCATTACATACAGGGTGTCCGAGAAGTCTTTGACACATTTCAAAAATTCGGTAAAAAAATAACGAGATAGAAAGTAAAATTAAATTACATTTATTACCTCAAATAGTGAAGTTTTTTTTAACGCATCAATACACCTCGATGTGGGCCCCGGAGTTTCGGGGGCTACGAGCAAATGACTGATGAATTCTATCGACGACACTTCTGTGTCGACCCAGGACACTCCCAATTTCCAAAAACTTATTTTTCCATGCAATAATGCTGTTACGAGATGGAGGGTCTTTTCCCATATTTTGTACGGAAATTACGTTGAACTTGAGTAACAGATTTCGATTCGAAAAACCACAGTAACACAAAACGCGCGCTCACTTGGAGAAGCCATTTTCTCAATAACTCTTTCTAACGTTTCAGTACCGCAATCTACCGGCCAACTTTGAATTAAAAAAAAAAACTTCACTATATGAGGTAATAAATGTAATTTAATTTTACTTTCTATCTCGTTAATTTTTTTAACCGAATTTTTGAAATGTGTCAAAGACTTCTCGGACACCCTGTATTTTCTATCTAAAAAATGATAATAGCTGATTCTTGCTGGTGCTTTATGACGTTCATATTAAGCTACACAACTTTGCCTTTTACCGTAAGTCCCAGCCATAGTTCTGTCCTTTGTCATCGGGGTGTCAGGTTATTTATTTTCCGTGGGCCTTTGGGCGTATCGGAGCAATCGGCTACGAAAAAAAAATGCATATTAATACCCTTCTTTTTCCTAGAGTGGGTTTTACAAATGACCAAGTGATCAACACTGTATGAAATCTTAATTTGGGATTGAGATTTCTTACTTATTAGACAGTTTAGTAATTTTCGATTACCTGAATAATTCATTAAAAAAGAAAAATATTAGAGACAAAATCAAGATACTTTTTTTTAAAAAATCGACCCAAAAATTCTGATTTGGTGGGAGATAAAATTACAAAATGGTCTAGATAACCAGGTGTCAACGCTAAAGATAATTTTGTCTAAGAAGAAAGTTTTATTTGCTTCCTACAATTCCATTAAAAAAAAATCCGAGTTAGAGAGGGAGTTTCGACGTAGCGAGAGTGGCTGGCATCTGGGACGCATTACGCCCTTTTCCCTCTCATTCCTCATCGATGATTGACTCGAGGAGTAGCATTAGTTTGTTGCCTCTTTACGATTTTTCTATTTAAAGAGTGGCAAAAAAGCACTATCGTTTAGCCCTTGTGGCGGAACACCTCTTAACACCCCCTCCCCCTTCCGCCTCCTCCTTGCTCCTCCGCAGTACGTAAACTCGGTTGAAATTTTTGAAGGTTTTAAACCAATATAAAGATCCAAATATCTCAATCAATGCAAATTAATAAAATACCAAAAAAAAGAAGAAAAAAAACTATTCAAATTTTAATGCAAAAGAAGAAACTTTTTTTTTATATATAACTGGTTGTAAAAAAATTCAATGAATGTTGCAAAGAATCAAGCGATGACATTAGTTAAATTCCAATTCCATTAGACAATGACATTAGTCCCAGTTAAATTCCAATTCCATCAGACAATGACATTAGTCCCAGTTAAATTCCAATCGTAATGGAAGCAAATTTTGACTTTCAGGATAAAGGGGCATGAACTATCTATGATATGAAATGGCGATGAGATTGGAGTTTCTTTTATTACTTCACGCCTCAAAGATCTTGGTGGGAGATAAAATTACAAAATGGTCTAGATAAAAGTGACAAATTCACTTCAGATTAAAAAAAGAAAATTAATTGAGGCAATTGTTATGAGGCATACAAAATAAAGCTACTTGTCCTCGAAAACTATACTTGAGGAACTAAACTGCTTGAAATATGTCGAATTTTTTACATTAACTTAAGAAGCGAACCTGAATACTTGGGTGAGAAAGTTCACTTTTTGCAGAATAGTTTTAAAAAGTGGAACAATCATATCGGGAGAAGTGAAAATGGAAATAAAACATGCTCACACGCATCAGAAAATAAGCTCTTAGAATGCACGGAATATGCGGAAAATATATTTTTTAATTCAAAATGCGTGATTGTTTGCTTTTAGAGTGTCTGACGTTTTAAAGTATCTTGAATGAATGTCTTGTGATATTGACTCGCCTATATATTAATGACGAAAACACACAAATGAAAATTGATAGTTTACTGTACTGACTAGCGCCATCTATGAACAAATTCTAAAAAAGACCTGAACGAAAGAGGCTGTGATATAATGATGTGAGGAAGAGGTGTGTTTTGCGGTAAAACGATGACTATGTGATATGTTTCGTGGAATATGGCCTCAGAAAACTGTTAACAAGTGGCTCATTAATTCTGAAATCTTTTATATATGTGTACCTGTGATGTGTGCAGTTAATTGCTTATTAAAACATATTGCACCAAACGATTGTTGAATATTCTTTGCTTTTCAGATACGTCACACTACCAGCAATAACATTGATTTTTCTCCCTTGTACTAACGTGAAAGTAGAATTTAGTAGACAGAAAGTCATTATACTGTAATTATGCACAAAATCCCCGAACACAAACTGCTGTGGTATCTCCACAGCAGCTTGGTGGGTACTTAGAATAGAGAACAATACGTAGATACCGTACAATATCTAGTGTTAATAGCGGCAGGAGATATGGATACAATCTTAATACATTAAAATAACTTTAAAAATGTGAAGACAAATGTCTTTTGAATAATAGCATGAATTATGGCGCTAATTAGTTACTCGTAAAATTTTCAATCGAATACTTGATTGAAAATACTTCGTCTGATGAGTGATGATATTTCTGATGATGAAAAAATCATACCATTATCTTTCCAAAATAGATTAGAAAAATGATTATAAATATTTTGTACTTCACAATAATAGAGAAAGAAAGAAAGAAAAATTGATAAAAATTCTTAGAAACAAACACATTTTTCTAAAATAATTTCTTTAGTTAGCAATGTTCTAAATTTAAATATTTTTAATAGCTATAATTTTGGTCTTAAATGGCAATCATGTAAACATTTGTGAGACTAAAGGAAAGCTGAAATAACAAAATGTCCATCAAATTTTTAATATTAACTTCTTTTTCGATCGGTAAAATATAATACGGCATTTTAAAATTCATCAAAACTGATGATCAAATGTCTATTTATAAAAATTATTATTACTTTTTATTTGCAAAGTCCGAAACAATTAATGCCAAAGTTTTTATTATAATAAAGTGTAAAAATTATTTTATTACATTCCAAGAAATAATTGAACTGTGGCACTGATCACTACCGATAGTTTATTTCAACATGTAAAATTCATAAATTCACCCGTAATTAAGTCAGCAACTCCCTCGAGTGTCCGTTTTCATTTTATTAACACTGTAATGAAATAAGCGGTCGGTGGATGCGTCCTTTATCAAATTTAATTATCCAATCCTTCCCCAACACATTGCGAGCGATTAATCTGACGAAAATGTTTCAATGTAACTCTTTGCGAGCATAAATATTCAATCTGAGTGTTCCCATGCTCGGAACGTGCCTGTTCGATCTCCCTGTTGATATTTCCCTCCAGTTCTGTAGACGAATGGCATTCCGAAACGTCGTGAAGGAGGTGAGAGGCAGAACAAATGCTGCAATAAATTCCCATCCTTGTCAGCAGGGAGACTTCCTCGACAGCATTTTGAGGCGCCTCGTTCTTTTGCACGTCGTAAAATGTAGACTTCTTTATATATGTGTGTGTGTGTGCATATAACTATTTTTCCCAGGCAAAGAATGGCGACCGGCGGTCGCTATCCAAAGCCAATAAAAACGACAGCTTTTTATGAGATCTAGTTTCAAGTTGTCTTTTTTCACATCATAGCCCCTTTTGGATTGTTCTGGTTTTCAGGCAGTAATGATCCCTGGATCGAGTATTCTCAATAGTATAAATAGTAGTTGAAGATTTCGGTGGCATTAAAAGTGGCGCGACCAAATTTAGTTCTGAGGAATCAACCCTCTTTCGGGCAGCCGTAGATTTAGAAAGCATCTTGTAGTTGTTGAGTGACTCGGCGAATCGCTACCCTACTCCCGGCATCATTTCAGCGAACGAAACTGTGAGTAAAACCAGAAATAATCTGTACCGGCATCGGAATTATGGCTCGTTATTGTTTTAAAACCTAAAAATAATTATTTATTGTGAAAATCAATTGCATCCAGCACCATGTAAGCTCTTCTTTATGAATAGCAGAAACGAAATAACTGATCCAGTGACGGTAAATAATATTCCAGAAATTGTCATCGGACAGATTTATAAGAAATGGATGAATGGATGTCATGGGTAGAATTCTATAATGGTGGAAATTTTTTTGAAGTAAGTTATTTCCTGTGTATTTACGATAAAAGGCTTCAAGTTGCGGAACTCTGATCAACCCTCCTCTGCTTCCTGCAACTTTTGATAAAATCTCGATAGTAGTTTGCTTTAATTTTATTCGAAAAAAAGATATGAAATCGATTTAGAAATGAGAATTATATTGTCAAGCATACACATTGTTGATTTTTAATATAGAATTCATTTTCGTCGTTGAAATAAGCCCAAAGAATTTTTGGTAGATCTCGGTTTCATGGAAGTCATGTATACCAATATGCTCTATTTGCTCATTTCCTGGTTGATCTGGGGAATGAATATTTACATATGCGTTGGTCTTCCTCATGGAAACATCGATTCTAACAATAACCATACTGCTGAAGCTTTACAGAGACTCTTACAAGTATTCGGACTGGAGAAACATTACTCGCATCCTGGACATCACCCTCATCCTCCCCAGTACATGCTGGATTTGTACAGGTGGCTTGCTGAAGGATCCTCCGACGAATCTCTACACTTGCATCACAATGGCGCGAACACCGTCAGGAGCTTCGAGAGCAGAGGTAATGAATTCACTTTTGCGGTAATTAGTAATGTGAGGTCTCCTCACAATTATATATTTGATTTTTTTGAAGTAATTGAAAAGACTTTATTCAATGGCATTTTCATTAAGGCCCAAATTAAACATTAAATGGATGTCAAAAATAATTTAATTGTTTGAATTTAATTTTAATATTTTTATAAAGTCAAGAGTGGTAAGTACTATTTCAAGAAGACAAAATGCCACGGAATTGTTAGATTATTAACACGTCTTAGTGATTATGTTTCCTTTATTGCTTTGCTGAATGATTCTACCACTTTTAACAATGCTTTCTGGTATTGATTCGCTGAGACATTTGAGAAATCATCTGAATATTTGTAAACTATGCGCAATTTTTTTTATCGAAGCATGACATCTCTGAAGGAGCTCAGAAGTTTAAAAAGCAAAACATAATAGTGCACAATATGCATGCATAAATATAATAGTTAACAAGTGGGCTAACGTATGAGTCGTTTGTGATTCACATTCGCTTATATTATCCCTCCCCTACAATAGTCGATAGCAAAAAATTGTCCTTTTAATACAGTTGGACCGAATCTCAAGCTTAAATCGTGGCAGCGGTATAACTGTCACGGTAAATGTGATTAATCTGGAAATTATACACTATCACCAATTTATTACATTTACCGTAACATATACATGTGAAGAGCCACGTATCAGACTTTAACTGATACTCGAGTACTGATGAAATTTAAGCAGGTGAAACCTTAATACTAAAAATAATTAGCTATCAAGGAAAAAAAACATGCAGAACTATATCAAAACCCATGATTTCAAATGAATTAGATGATTTTTCGAAATAAGCTAATCTATTTGAATTTTGACCTTTTATAACGGCACAAAAACAAAACGCAGACCTTAAAATCGTAGAACGCAGAAATGCTGTGGATCCAACAATTTAAACATAAATAGCTGAGAAAGATTTTGGAACCCACGTTTGTAAACGTTTTGTCTTTCCGCTTTGTAAGTAATGAATTAAGGCTTTCTTCGTCTTTTTTTTTGAAGTAAATATTCTTGTACATAGTGCATACAAACATAAATATAAAGTGTATTCGAAATTTTGAAGGAAGTATTTAGAATACGGAAATTATAATTTAATAAAAAGGATGGCAAAACCCTTTTGAAAATGAATTCATTTTAAAAATATAATAAAGTCTTCAATAAAGAATTTCTAGCTAAGTAATCTAGGTAACTGTCTATGACCACAATGCTGAGAAGATATCCCAAGCAGGTCGATTAAAATCTTTCTTTTCGAAATGGACAATAGTAAATTTGTAATACATGCAAATTCTGTGAATTATATGACGTTAGAATAATAGCTTTTTATCTTTTTAGCATTATTCCCCCTTTTTTTTATCAAGGTTTTATGTATTTCATAAGTTTCAGTCAGTTATTAACGTGTTTATAAAACTGAGCATCCACTTCACAAATTTAAATGCTGGGAAGTATAGATAGTAGAAAAAAAAGATTATATTCATAAAGTTTTAAAAATACTAAAAAAAGTACTAACCTAAAATAAATAATTAAGAAATTAAAGTAGGCTGAAATATGAAACTAAATTGAAATCTCATTAAAACAAGTGCCATGCAATGTTCATGACTTATGGTCTCAAAATGCCATAATTGCATCATTGCTTGACTTGAGGTTCGTGATGCCAACACAAATATGTAGATCGAATTTTTTTAAAAAAACCCTATGAGGTAAAGCCCTTTTTTCAAACAGTATAGGTTAAATAGAGGTTAATACGTTTAAAAGAAAAAAATATATCAGCTTTATATTAGTAATATTGGGTTGAGGAAACAATTCATTGTACTAATTTCAATTAATTGCAGTTCATAAAATTTTATTGATTTTCGAATACATTCATTAAGAAAAAGACCATTTTCCCTTACAAAGTTTTTGTGATGACAGATTTTAATTTTATTACTTTTACAAAAATGCCGCTTTATTAAAAATTTTATGTATTGTTTTCTCGATACATTTTTAAAATTTCATTTTTAGTATTATTTAAGAATTTATTACTTTTTATTGTATTATTTTTAATAAATGAAACAAATTTAATTTCAATTTGTTTCAAACTATTGAATTATTTTCGAATTTTCAGACTACGCTATTTTTATACAAGTACTTAATAATTTAAAAATAGTATACAAATGCTTATTGCATAGAAAGACGCAAAAATGCATTAAAAAATTTTTATAATAGAGTCTACCCACAATTTCGGGAAATTAATTTTTTAATTAAAACAAAATGAAATAAATTATATGCCAAAAATATTTCTAGGTATCCAAAATCTCAAAATCTTAGTAGCCATTTCTTAATAGTGTAAAAAACATCTTCAAAAAGTAGAATTAACATTTTTTTAGCCTTTCTATATCTGAGATAAAATTAATTTTATTTTATTGGGAGAAAAAACCGAAAATTCATTCTATAAAGGCTTTCTATTAGTGCTCTCCTAGTTTAAAAACGTCCTCCCACTTTCGCACTGATTGGACGAACGGCCGTAGAACGACAAGTGTGGCATGAATATCATCCGCTTTCGAATTACCCAACTTTTTTCTTTTTTATAGCTTTCTCTCCTTTTCAGATACAAAATCATTTCAAGAATCTGTGCATAAAAAAAGTGTCACTTCAACAGACATGTTAGTTTGCAAATAAAATATTTCAGTGTTATTTTAACAGATTTGAATTATATTTACATTTCAACGATAAAACAACAACAGAGAAGTCAATACTGTTAAAGCGACAAAAGTTTCTAAATTTCAATTCGGAATGCAGTAGAAATGGTTGGAGAGCAATATTGAACAAAATACAGTCAATCTGTATTAAAAAACAAGAAGCATCATAAAGTTGAGAAGCAATGAATTAATTCCACATGAAATTTGAATGGGATTCTAGTATCCATTTCTAGCTTAATTGCATTGCCTTCATTTTTTCAAAATTAATTATTTCTTTGGATCTAACAAAAATTAGACCACCCATGGGACGATTTTGTGCAGTTTCTCCGTCAATAACGTTCTTTTAAAAAGAAAACAGTTGTTAAGAAAATTATCGCTAAATTAGGCTTAGTTATCATTACATTTTCATTAATCCTAAACACTCTTTTAAGGTTACATTTATCCGCTCCATTGAAGGGAGAGGGGAGACCAGGGATGAAAAGAAAGACTGTTGTGTTTTTCACTTGGGCGCAGAAACACCAAGAGAAAGAGAAGAACGTTTCAGGTCATAGCAGTAATAATAATAATAATTTTAAGAGACCATATGAAAAAAATTCTGCTTCTGTATCAATATTGGGCAAGGAAAACAGAATTTCGAGGTCGATAATTTCGGTGTGGTTCAAAATAGGGAAAAACGGAAAAACAGGAAATTGGTGACACGTATAGAGGAAAGGGTCAAATGGCAAGGAAGAAGGTTATCTTTTAAAAATGCAGCCACAAAATATATATTTATTAAGTTTAAATGACTATGTAATTAAGTTTCTAGATTACAGATAGACAGACACTGTCTGTCTACCTGTGTTTACAGATAGACAGACACAATGTCAAAACTGTGTTTTCAAATTCTGAGAGATCTAGAACGTGAATATATGTCAAAATCTCGAGTATGAAAAGTCGATAATTACAATACTTTTTCTATACTTCATATACAATAATATCTAATAATCTTTCCGGTAGCTACTGCGATTCTTGCAACGGGCTCCTCAGTAGTGCCAACAGGGATGTCACAAACTAGTGATTTCATATGACCCCAGAAATAAAAATCAAGACATGATAAGTCGGGTGACCGAGCAGGCCAACGCACAGGACCCCCATGTCCGATCCACCGTTGACCAAATGTGACATCCAGGTAGTTACGAACATTTCCGCTATAATGGGCAGGGGCTCCGTCGTGTTGGAAACACGTTGTCTGTTGCGTCGATGCAGAAATATGTTCATCCCTCAAAAGTTATGGCAATACTTGCTGCAGAAAGAACAAGTACGTAAGCCCGGTTAGACGACCCGGTATCAGGTACGGTCCGATGAGATGATCTCCCACAATACCGGCCCATACAATGACCAAAAATCGATTCTGTGCTGCACGAGGTCGTATTGTATGTTCTAGACCACCCAAATATGGTCGTTATGCGTGTTGAAAATTCCTTCCCCTGTGAATGATGACTCATCGGAAAACAACCCTTCAGCAGGAAAAAGGGGATTGGTATCACATTTTCCCAGGTACCACTGAGCGAAAGCAATACGAGGAATATAATCCTACAGTTTCTTTGTCTGGACACGCTTCACGTGAAACGGATGCACGTCTTCTGCTCGGAGAATCCTCAGACGCTGGAATGGGAAACTCCAACTGCGTTTGCTACACTTCGTGTACTCGTTCTTGGATTCCCCTGTACATGCTGCAGCACATTCTTTTCGGCATGTGCAGTCCGTGTTGTTCTTACCCTGTCCCTATGAGCTCTTCCTAATGAACCTGTCCCAGCTAACCTCTGGGGCAGTATTGAAAAGAAATTATGACTCGGAATATGCCTCGTCGGATATCATTCCGCGTACAAATGCTGTGCGGCTGGCCCACTACAATTTGCAGCCCCGTACGCCAAATGCATATCGGCTAACTCTACGATCGTGTAATCATCCATCAAACTAGGCGTTCTTGTGAGAAATGTAGATTCCCTGTACGAAAGCTCGTACAACGGTACAACATATATACGCCATCTACCGCTTCAGGAAAACATTTCCGACTGCCCATGGCTAACTGATTTTGGTACATCAGGATGTACCCTACCCCTCTTAGAAGATCTGAAACGGTTCACTGACACACACACACACACACACAAATTAAATTCAGATTCGAGATAATTTTCCGATATGGCACAAGGAATTGTAATGTACATGGTGAGAACTCGGAACATCTGACAACTTTAGAGAACAGCATTTTCTTTCTTAAAATAAATAAGAAGGATCACATACTACGAGAGATTTTTGTTAAAAAAAATTCTAGTTATAAAATTATAATGCAATGAAGCTTCGATATGAAATCATAACTTGTAAATAAAATTCTGAGCAAATACTGGAAACTTTTTCAATCCGTAAAAGATTAATTACATTTGTGAGCAGTCTCGACTAATCTGATCATCTTATATCGGTAAAATTTGCGTCAGCTAATGGTCAGAATCTCTACTTTAAGAAACTGTGGGCTGGTATTCTTATTTATTTCAGTTTAAATTATGTTAAATAAAATAAAAATCAAGCATGAAGTAAATTCTTTGAATATTTTTCAGAATCTTCCGGTGAAAGCAATCACTATCAGTTTGACATATCAAGTGGAATACCAGATTATGAGGAAATAGTAGAGGCCCAATTTCATTTTTTCACCAATTTTCATACGCACAGATCTCATCAAGGCTCTCATGTGATACAGGTAAAAACTGCCCAGCGTAACTTTTTTTTATGATCAAATCAAGTTTTTTTAAAAGTTGCACAGCTTGACCGCATCTTATTCTCATGCCGGGTTTACACTCGTGATAAGACGGCGAATAGGCAACGCATGCTGAGAAAGGCCAAAGAAGGCGGTTCGGTCGATGGCAAATAATTGTCCCGATGGGACAACTATAAGCCGAAGTTTTATCTTTTTCTTACTGCGCATGCGTTTGTAGAATTTGGTAGATTTTATTTTTATTTATTTGAAAAAATTGATCCCTTGTTGCAGATTAATTCCGACATTTTTTTACTCTTTATTCTTTTTGGTGATTAATTGTGGGTTTTATTTTTTGTTTTATTTGCTACCACTTAATTTAGGTATATTGACCTTTTTTGTTTCATTTTACCTAGTTTCTTTGTGTAAATATCACATCGCTTTGATGCGATACGCAGTGAAGAAGATAAATATATAAGGTTAAATATATATTGCCAATAAGGCAATTTATAGCCAAACATGGAATGCTTAAATCTATCTTATGAAGTTGTGGCAAACATAAGTCAGCCCCGCATGCGCTGCCTATTTGCCGTCTTTTAATTGGCCGATTGTAAACCCGGCATTATTGTTTTTTTTTTCTTTCGGGACAAGCGTGTTGTTAAATTAATCCAAGAGTTCACGCACTAATAAGCAGACAATATCCATTCTTGGAACTTGGGCACTGTACAAACAAATCCATATCACAAGAAGTAGAATGGAAAAATTATTTTCTGAAAGGATTTCATTTTGACAGCTGATTTCCATTACATGAGAGGAAGAATAAAAACATAATTTATTTTCTACATCACTATATGGTTCCTTTTTTTCATATCCCTGGTTAATTGATTTTTTTTACTTTTATTAATACCATATAGTAAATGCATTTCCTGGACCCTCTTTTTAAAGAAATCAAAATTATCCTTAACAATTAAATCCAAAATTTTTACTTGAATACACGGGAAATTTAAAGCCAATTTACTTGTGAAGAGTCGAGTCAATTCGAACTCCGTAACTTTTAAGCCATTATTTCGCTATAGTTTAATTATTTTGAGTATACAATTTAAGTTGCCAACCAATTTTTTTTAAAGCGATAACCGAGTTGTCAACAAGAGATAAAGTCGTAGCAATCTCATATGCCAATCATAAATAAGTAACTATCATATAAAAGATAAACGATATAGAATATACCTAAGTATATTTCCTCTACCAAAATATTAAAACATACATTGTATTTGCAAAGCGCTAATGCTGATACAACTAGAACAGTAATGAAATGAAATTAGCAATAAAAATTAAGTTTAAAACAACCCCCCCTTCCACAAAAAAACCCCGATGAATCCGATTTAACAGTTTTTTCGAGGGTCACCCTCAGGCAGGGATTGAAACCAGGGATTTTTTTTTCTGAGAGGTGTCTGATATTTCGTCAAAAAATTGATCCCTCGTGACCTAAAAATTCCAGAAAATTGAATTTTTGAAGATAAATTAATATCACAGAAATACAATTTCGCAAAAACAGTATTAAGATTTAAAAATTTGTTAATTTATCTCCAAAACTCAATTATCTAGAATTTTTGGGTCACGAGGAATTAATTTTTTGACGAAATGACAGATACTTCACTGAAAAAAATACCTACCTGAGTGTGACCCTCGAAAAAGCCTTCAGGCTGGATTCATCGTAATTTTTTCTTTTGGTTTTTGCTGTAAACTTAATTATTATTGTTAATTTGATCAATCATAAATAATTGCCCCCATCAGGTCATTTAATCCCGATACAACAAATCTAGAATCTATAGATAAAGCCATTCTAAATATAATAATTTAAATATACTTAGTCATAAAAGCTAGAAGCAACTGACTTCAAATCAATTTTGTTGTACTTTTTATTTAATGAAATTTCTTGATTTTCTAATGGAAGTGTTCAATATTAATCAATGCCTTAAAATATTAACATGACATATACTTCTTAAATTACAAATTTTTATTCCAGATTCGAAGCCTTTGTTATCTCTGGCTTCTATTTTTAAAGTAACCGTAACCGAATTAACCGTAATTTGAAAATGCCAGGGTCATTTTACAAAGATAGGTTCACACACGTGGGGCGAACTCGTTTCGTAATATCGCACTTTTCCACTCCCGATCATTTCGATTTTAAAGGAACAAACAAACAAATAAAAAAACATTTCATTGCCAGTTTATGAATCGAAATTCTTTTCAATGATCGACCCTATATAATAGAAATAGAAGAAAAAAACATTGATAAGTTATAAAGTAAATTGAAGTGATAAGTTGTAAGTAAAAACAACTTATTTACTTGTAAAATTTTATTTAATATTTCTAAGCAACAAACATTTCAACTCTGACAGTTTCTCGCATTCATAAAAGATCTGTCAGAAGCATTCATAAGATTCTGGATTATAAATTAATTATTCTTCATGTTAAAAAAATGGTCTACCTCTCCTAATGGAAACCAGTTCAATTGTCACAAAAAAGACAGGAATGCTATTACTAATGTTTTCTGATTTAGACTTAATGAAATGCCAAATTTTTACATCAATGTCGAGAGGCAATAAAGAACATCAGCTGGTGCAGCAATAATTTTATATTTAAAAATATAACATTAAATTATTCATTTAACTGTTGTTTTCATTTTAAACTAATAATTTTCAGAACGTTGATAGAATATATTAGTAATTTTTATATGCCATATTATAAAATTATTTGCATAAAAATACTAACAAAACAATGTATTTCAGCTTCATTTGTATGATGAATTTCTGAATTCAAGTGCCAGACTTCTGGAAGCACGATTGATCAGCGCGCATGCGTCAGGCTGGGAAGTATTCAGAATCACATCAAGCACAAAAAGATGGATGCGGAATCCACATCTTAACAAAGGTATAACAATAAAAGGTTCTTTTTTATCATGTGAGAACATGATGTTATTTTGGTTTGAGGTTTTCGAAGTCTCAAAATGAGCGGTCAACAAATTGGAATTTTATCACTCTAGAGACATCAATTTTTTGCTTTTAGAGTTATTAGAAAATAATGCAGAACGTTGTCACATTTGACAATTTTTTACCAAAAAATTATTTAAAAATAGAAATTTAATTTGCAATCCAAATTAATGGCAACGTTTAAACGTTTAAATTAATGGCAACGTTGTTGGATTTTTTGTTGTTGTTGTTGTTGAGTCTTTGTATCATATGAGAACATGATGTTGTATTGTTTTGAGGTTTATGAAGCCACAAAATGACAGGCAGAAAATTGGTGATTTATAGCTTTTGGAAAATCAATTTTCTTCTTTTAAGGTTATTAGGAAATGACAAATATGGTTGTCACATTTGGCGACTTATCACCAACAAAAAGTTACAAATTGGCACGAATGTTCGCCATGTACCTAATTCTCGATATATCGACGAATACGTATTCTGATAGTCGCATTATTGTTGCAAACCTATTTAGAATGGTTAATGACTTAAATTAATATAGATAAACAATGCCTTAAAAATAACAATGTTCTCACATGACAACTTGAAAATTGAGACAGCAGATTTACAATTTTTTTTCTGTTTTTAATATTACTCATCTCTAACAGCAATAAAACATAATGTATGGATCTCTTCTCTTTAGTGCTCTACAGGTACCTCTTTAAACCTGCTTAATTTTGGATTGTGATGACATTCGAATCGATTTTTTTTCCTTACGAAATTTTGATTTATTTTTTATCAATTAAAAATTTTGCGAAATTTGAAAATCTTTATAATGACATCGTAATCCAAAAATGTCCACATTTTTATAGAAAATAATTTTGCTTTTAATACAGGTTCGATTATCATGCGATTCTCTTCTTTTTTAAACAATTTTGAAAAATTTGTTTTTAAATAAGATACAGCCAAGATTTTTTACGTTATGAAAAAAATTTAAATCGACTCTATTAGTTAATGAAATTTGGCATCACTATTTTTTTGGAACTTTGGAATTATCTCGTTCGACCATTTTCGCCAAAAAGTAACTTTGCGGCAATAAAAAAAACTGGTTTTTCATTATAATGGCACTACAGCATTGCGAGCATTGACAGGTCGGTGGGATAATCCCAAAGTACCATTTATTCATTATTAAATACCTAATAAAATTTTTTTCTCATAAATATTAATTAATTCCAATGTAGTTTTTCCTATTTATTTTGCTTTCCTTTTTATTTATTATTAAATAATATATTATTTATATATCTTTTATTTATTTTATAAAGTTTACCTAAAATAATTAAAATATTTTTAATTTTCTTCTAACATTTTTTAAATCGTTTCCTTTGCTATTTTCTTAATAATAATTTTCTTCAATCATTTCAATAGATTTCGTATTAGCTTTAAAGGGTAGTTATCATTATTTTATTAAAAAAATCGATAATTATGATTTTCATTTAATTAGCTTTATAGAGTAGTCTATAATAATAATATTAATAGCAACTATCGTAAGTTCTATTAATAATATTTATAATTATCAATACAAATTTATTTGCTGTCTTTTAGGGTTAACGGTTGAAATATTGGATGGATCAGGTCGAGCATGGAGAGAGAGAAGGATTCATCGCCTTCAGAATTACAGAAGACCCATCCTCATCGTCTTTAGCCAGGACATGAGGACTTCATCCCACCATAAAGTCGTTAAATCACACAGTAAGTAAATTATTGTTCTTGAAAATGCCAGCTGAGCCATACCAGCCCAGGTAACATTGAAGCTATATATGGATTATTAGAGAGACTGTTCGGAAAATCGATTCTGCAGAAATTTGAATTTTTGCAATATTCTTAATGTTTGAACTATTTTCTACATAAAACCGTTGAATTTTGTTTCTAAATTCATTTTTTGGGAGTTACATTGATTTTTATGTTTGCATTTATATACATTTTAATTCTATTTAACATCTTTAAATGCTATTTTTTCAGTCTCTAATCTATGGTAAAATTTTCTTTTGTTATTTCAAATTTGGTATAGTGATTTCTAGATATGTTCTGCAGCTTCTAATTTAAAAAGTAATCTTTTCATTAAAAATATTCTGTGTCTGCTTTAAAATTGCCACACAATTGTTAAGCTTATTTATCATTTGAAATGTAGGATTGAAGATTGGAAAAAAATACAGTTCATGTTTAGATCTCAATCTAGATAATATATTTCTTTAGCTATCTGTAAAATTTTGAGCAAATCATTTGATAAATTTCTGAACTGAAAGATTTTTGCTCTGCATCTGTTGTTATCCAAAAGTAATTTTTGAATAAATGGAGCACTTAAGGATTCATAACATTATGAAAAAAACTATGGAGGAATTTTGAGCTTTCTTTAGATTGACTTTCATTAAAATTTGATAGAGATCTATAGTTTTGATGAAAAGATTTCATAACAATTTTCATTTATCTAGCTTGTTTTATTTTAAATTATGTTGACCACATGATCACAGGTATGTTAACCATAAAAATTTTGTATAAACTGCGTACAGAATTTCAAACAGATATGCAATGTTAATACTAAGATTTTTCATTTAATTTCATCCATCTAGATATATACATCTTTGAATTATCATGCTCAGATAAAAAAAAAAAAGAAAATGGACATTCAAGTAGACAGTTTAACAATGCAGAATTCCACCCATGATATAATAGACCTAGTATATTAATTATTTCCCTAAAATGTCTATTA
>JAOUZG010029335.1:3125463-3138261 GCA_026289955.1 Argiope argentata
AGAAATTGACACTTGTAAGATTTATGAGAATCTCATGATATTGTAGGTGTATTAGCGGATAGCGCTAGGCCCGAACTCCGTACCTTATGGTTAGTAGCGGCGTAACAAATCCGTTGGGCCAAAAGTGCACTTCGGTCCGAAGGATGTTATCACGCTTATATGTATAGCAATCAGCACAGAGTATCTCCCCAGTGAGCTTGCGAACGATACTTATGTGAAGTTAATAACTGTCGTATTTAATGCGTATCTAAAGCTTTGAGTCGCTGATAGAGGGCGCCACGACAGTTGAATGAAGCTAAGGGTGAAGGTTGGTGGTGATGAGCAACTTCGTCGTATTTAATGCGCGTCTAAAGCTTTGAGTCGCCGGTAGAGGGCGCCACGACAGTTGAATGTGCTATATCCAAGGTCGGTTGACCGGGTTACCATTTTTAGGTGTAGCGGATGGCGCTAGTAGTGTTGTGTTGATTGCGGTAGGCCCGAACTCCCAATCTTATGTTTAGAAGTCCAGTAACAAATCCGTTGTGCCAAAAGTGCACTTCAGTCCGAAGGATGTTATCACGTTTATATGTATAGCAATCACCACAATATATATGACTAGCGATAAATGATTACTTTCCTTTTTTACCTTCTTCTGCTTTTGTGCCGCCCTGCTTGTTCAAATGCGTGCCTCTCGAGTAGGAATAAAACGAGCTTAGATTCACAAAAATTTTAATTAATTAAAAAGTAAGCAACATTTAGATTTTTTTTGCGATAACTTCCAAAAATATTAACGCAAAAAATGATTTTTATATCAAATTAAAGGCCAAAAAATGATCTTTTTAATGAAATCAATTTTTTAAAACTACAAATTAAATTTTTATTATTAAGAATTTTTAAATAAATATTTTAACCATTTTTTTCAACAATGCATTTCGTGCAAAATAACAATTTAATGCTCACAAGCATGGCAAAAAAAATTATCTTTTATCGGCGTGTTGCCATCAAGGTGACAAAAACTCTGCGGAAGAAATAAGTTAATTATTACAGTAAATTAAATCCAGAAAAATGTAATTTTCAGCACGTGATTCTATGAAATGAAATAAATAAATATGATATTTTCTAAAAAAATAAACGCAATATAAATTTTTCTATAATCGTCCACAGTGTCTACATTATTAGTTCAATAAATGAAAGCAGTCATGCAAAATGCCCATTCAAATCCGGACCCAAAGGCTAATGTGTAAATCTTTAGTAATAGTCAAACATAATGTTTAGTGCTATAGTGTTCAGTTCATAAGTCTGTTAGCAAATGGTCTAAATGAAATAAGTAACTACATTTTATGTAATTTGGGTCAATAAATACTTTGATGAATTACGAAATTAAAACTATTGATACTCAGTTCAGTGAATCATATTTAATACAATATTCTTGAGGCATTAATATTTTAAACTGGAAAGCACTTCAATGAACTAAATTAATCATTAAAATTGACAGATTTATGAAAATTTGATACTATAAAAACATCTTTTAGATCTTTCCATACGCCATTTAAGTAAAATCTTAATTCTGGGACAATCAGTCTTGGAAATTTCCCCTAGACTTAAATGAATGTGTTTGTGCACGCGCGTATTGGTGCTCTACGAACCACAGACCATGTGATCTAGAGCTACCTAACTTGGCTCATGCATACCTTGGAGGGTAGAAACGTATACTTTGGAATAAAATGTATACTTAAATTAAACTAAAAATTATACAAAATTTTGGCATTTTTCCTCGATGAAATCCGAAAATATAGCAGCCAAAAACTAATTTTAAAATTATGTTAAAATTGAAAAATTATTATTATTTTCAATTATATCAATATATATATCAATGCTTGCAATAATGAAATAAATAATTGCGCATGTAAATTGAGCCAATAAATGCTGAGTTATTACAAACTTAACTTTTTTTTTCATTTATTCTCTGTCCTGTGAATCATATTTAACAAAATATTCTTGAGAATCTAATATTTTAAATAAAGATTAAAATGAAATCTGCTATGCAAATTTTAATGTATCATGTCAGAATATAATTCCTTGAACGACCAAGCATCACTTGTAGAGAATTGCAGAAAACAAACTTGTTTCCCTTTCTCTTATAGCTTTTTAAAAAGTAAAACAGTATCAGACATTTTTAATCAAACCACCCTCTCCTTCCTTTATTTTGAATCTGGTTTTATACATGTTGCCACTTACGAAAAGTGAAAGTAGTACAATACGCGACAGGATAAAATATTTCAGGCTTGCTTTTACCAGTTAAGTATTTATTTAACAATGCTCCTGTGCCTGTACAAGTTAAATTATGTTTTAGTTCATTTTAAATGTTTCATCGAATTAGTCAGAACGATATTAGATCACTTCATCGACCCTCTCAAAGAAAAGAATCACCTTCTAAGATTTCTCAGGAGTGATTGGCCTTGATTATGAAAAGGTTGATTCTTTTGATATTGTAATATTCAAAACTTAATAAATCGGCCAGATTTGATCGCAGCAGATATAAAAATTTATTTAAAAGCTGGAGTGTCAAGAAAATTCGAAGAATATGATTACTTAGGACGAAAGAACTTTAAAAGGTTAAAAATCTTTTGGCAGCATGAATACTGGCAAACTGACTAGTCGAAAAAAGGCGGCTAGTGTGTGTGTGAAAATATCATGTTAAAAAAATTGTGTTAACATTTTACACACTAACACTCTTTGAACAAGCAAATATTGTCTTTCTTCCAATAATTCATCCACTATATTGCAACTCAGGGTTCAATTTAATTAGCTTGTCAATATTAATATCTAGTTTTGATTTTGGAATGTGTCTCAATCATTTTGAACTGTTCTCTGAGTGTCGTGTAAGCGAATTTTATGAGGAAATTCCTCTTATACGATAGTTTTTCGGTGGATTCGGTTCTCGAATCTGCAACATTCCGGCTCCAAATTAACTCAGGAGGTGATTGCCCTTCTACTCCGCACTTCTTAGCATTTCCTTCGTCTACCTGTTCACTGATGGTTATCGACCTTGAATCGTTTTTTCAGACCATCCGTCGATCCCACTTCTCTCTCAAGAAAGTCCTGCGTTTCTTTTCGCGGGAATCGCTCGCAGCACCTCTCTTGCCCTTGACTGGTTGACTCTTCCTTTTATGCACTCGCCCTAAATAAACGCCAAAATAGGGTATCATTTCAACGAACACTCAGGCCACCAGTTGGTTCCCCGGGTATCTTGACTATACTTGATTTCAGAAAAATCGATTAGATATTTCATTTATAAATTATCCGACATCAAAGGCATGTTATTTTAACAGTCGTAGTTATGTTCTACGACATGTATCATCCCAGTACATGTATCTTTCGAAGGGAGATACTCCCATAACAGTGGAGTGCTTTTAAAAACGTTAATTGTCCAGTTATTTGGCTTCCAAATTTCGAGATTTGATTACTTCCATTTTTTTTAATATTTGTCTTATTAATTACACAGATATTAAACAGGAATCCTTCTTCTTTAGCTTTTAAAAATGGAAGAAAATAATCTAATTAAAATTTTGATGAAACAATGAAAACGGCTTGAAATTCAGATAAATAATGCAATTTATCATTAGAAAACATGCAAAAACATTGTAATTTATTATATTCGTACTACTACTAAATTGTTTCGAAATTTAAAAAAAAATCATTAAAACGTATCATTTTGAGACCATATAAAATTCAATTTTGTGCAATACTATTTGCAGAAGTTATCACTGCGAAACATCAAAATCCAGGATAATTTTTAATTAATTTAAATTCTTATTAAAAATTTTAAAAAATACGATAATTTTTTTAATTTACCGAGGTGCATATTGCTATAATAGATGGTGCATACATTCCAAATTTAGCAGCTCCAGGTCTAATGGTCTGGGCTGTAGAACACTCTCGCACGCACCACTCGCTTTATTCCAACATTTAGGGGATAGAAGAGCAGCCTCGAAAAGTGTGCTAACATTTATTGTTCGATTAGGCCATATTCCTATCCCTAACCTATTTTAAGAGAAGTAAAAATAATAATAAATAAATAGAATTTTGCTAATTTTGTTTTGTATTTTGGCAATGGAAATTTGAATACGTGACACCTTAGTTATTCTGAGTCGAAGGCAGATGAAAGCCAGGCCTGAGCCCCAATTAGGAGCAATCAACCCAAATAATTTAAAATAGTCGCAGTGACGATAATTATACTTTTTCTCTCTATCAACGCATGCAAGAAATCAAAATAGAATATATTTTATTTGAAACGATATGTCCCGTAAAAATGTGTATTCTGGAAGTAAACAAGTTTTTAGCAAAAGTAATAATTTGTAAATAAAGAGTAAATTTTTTAATTTTTTGGTTTTGAAAATAAAAAACGGATAAAATAGCATTTAATTTTTGGTAGTCGATTGGAAATCAGTGCGAGAAAGAACATTTTATTTGAAAAGAACATTTAAAAACCACCGGAGAAAAGTGGGAACATTTTATTTAGAAAATTTGTTATTTATATATTTAAAATAGAAAAGAAATCCATGAAAAGTTTAAACAAAGGGGGGGGGATGAATTCCAAATGCTGATAAAAAAAATTATATCTAATTTCCTTTTAAATACCTTAAGGTTCCAAGGATAGTATCCTAACAGGTGCTATCTTTGGATAAATACATCTTAACTCATCATTAGGAATATAAACCACCGGAGTTCTTCCTCAACCTTTTTCTCATACTCTATAATAAGCGTTTCAGAGGCCTTTTTCCAAACTGGTTGAAATCGAAATTTGACTCAAAACTGATTGCAGATAAAATAACAAACCAAATGTGATATATTTTATATGGTGGATTTTTGGATTTTTAAGTTATTGAGTTAACAAGCTTCTGAAAGTACAGTTCTTCCGACAGATGGTCAAACACCTTGTTGGATTTGGTTATAAATTTGATAGGTGTCTACTTTATAAAATATGTTTACGAATTTTATCCAGCTGACTCTCTTCATCTCATAATTATCGTGTTAACTTATATTCGAACGGTCGGATAGATAGGGTTCTCTAAATAGATTTTGCTCAAATTTTTATAGAAATCTGTAAATGGAGTGTAAAGGTCATATATCAAATTTCACCCGTTTAGTTCAAAGCATTTATGAGTTTTCTCATATTAGGATATCGTCAAAATTCTAGAAGATTCTAGTATCATCCATTTTGTCACCAAGTTCGAGGTTTATCCAATAATGCTAGTCATAAAACTATCTTTTCATCGATAGAATTAACTGCGCTGGGAAGCAACATTGCAAGTTCATAACAATATGTATATATTGCAAGGTGGATGTGGACCTCGAAAAGATTGTTTTTAAAGTCAGTCAATTAAGCTGAATGCAGGCGTTTTACGCGATAAGCTCCATAAATATTATTGCACTACTAAATGTTAGACTTTTCAATTAAATAGTAGCACACATTTTTTTTAAAAAAAAATGTTGACATATATATATACTAGCATTTCCGCACCCGGCATTGCTCGGGTAATGGAATTAGCAGAGGATAACAGTACTTGGTGCACCTAGATACGAAATTCCCCTATAATAATTACTTATTATCTATAATTTTTTCTAATTTGGGGAGGGTCCTGCGGCCCCTGAATTCCTTATATATATGCCCTTGTCCTTAACTGTCCTTAAGGATCCTTTTAAAGTATTGATTTTCTTTGCAAACGCAGGCCATCCACATTTTATCGTTATAACTATGTTTAAGCAAGAACTTCTTTATATACAACATTTTTGCGACTTTTTTTCTGGTGCTAAAATTATTAAGTTGCTTGATTAACTGACTCTGGAGAAAGCTACATAAAATTGGTCGTATGAAAAACAGTCTTTTCTTAAATCGATCCTTGCTACTTTTAATGTTTGTCCTTGTGACTTATTAACGATTATTGCGGCGCAAACTTTTACAGGAAACTGTACACTTCTAAATTCAAAAGGATAGTCCGACGGAATTAGTGTAATGCGGTGTATTAATACCAACTCCCCTAGAGCACATCCAGTAATTATCGTAGCTTCGATTACATACTTATTAAGTCATTCAATAGGCTTATTTTTTATATAAGAAATATCAGAATAAATCTTGGCGATGAGATCTGGAAACTCCGTGACTACCGTAGAGAGTTCGTGGGGTATACTAATTTTGCCAGCACATTCAGGATATGTTTCGTCTCCTATTTTAATGAGAAGATTAGAAAACAATTCTCCTGACGCATCTCCATGTAAATGAACTCTCATATTCTTTATTCAAACTAAGTTTCTGCTCTTTAGGGCATAGATACGACGATTTGATGCATGCTTTAATTTCATTTGCACGTGTACCTTTAGCATCAACATTAGGTATAACCGGTAATGTTTGACGTAAATCTCCTGCTAGTAGAATCATTTTAAAGTATTGATTGAGTTACTTCAGAATTGCTTAGATTTTTGAGAGTTGCATTAAGTGCCTCGAATCCTGCTTTATCAGCCATAGTACTCTCATCTCAGATAATAAGTTTGCAATCTTGTAAAAACCTTAGCCAAATTACACGGTTTTTTAATACTGCATATTGGATTCTCTGAGTAATTGAGGTTAAAATCAGAATGAGCTGTCTTTCCACCCTCCAATAACGTTGCAGATATTCCAGATGATGCAGTTGCCAGGGCAATATCCTTATTGCTTCTGAGCTTTGAAAGAAGAAAAATTTAAAAGAAATTTTTTTCCCAGTGCCACCAGGTGAATCTAAGAAAAATATTGGGCCTGGACCAGACTCGATGCTGTTGAGGACCTTTTGATATACGCTGGACTGTTCGTCAGTTAGAGAGGCTTCAGGATTATATACTGTTTTCTTCAAATCTTCAAGATTAAAATTTATTTCTCGCATGTACTCTCTGTTTTGCAAATGAGTCTGAAATCTCTGTCTGGGTTAAACCATTATCCATTAAGCACTGACCTCCCAGAGTCTGAACAATTTTTTCAATCAGAATCAAGCATTCGTTGTACGTTTTGTCCTTAGTTGAAAGAGCGGATTCTTGCAGCTGTCTTTCATGCTGAAACCTGAAATTAAAAAAAAATATTCTCATTTTTATTTACCAATGGATTAGACTTGTAATGTTGAAGAGGAAAACCGAATAAACAACAAAAATATTTTTAAATGCGCAATTTTCTATCAGGTTTTTACAATCTTTCACACGATTTTGAAAAATGTATCCAATTTTATATTTAAAAAATATGATTAAGTTGTCTTGAAAAATTTCGGCGTAATTAAATATTAAAGCGAAATTTCGTCTCTTCGTTAAAAAATTCGCCAAAAATTCAGCTTCAGAAATTCGATTTTTTTTTTCAATTGTATAGCAGCATACTACATCGTATTGTTTTTCAGGAAACATATTTTCTATATTTTTACAGCTAAGCGTCTATTTTACAGGGTCGTTCAAGAAATAGACCCGTCAAAATGGCTTTTTTAAAAAAAAAAAATCGATATTTAATTTTTGCGTCGATATTTCGTAAAATAAATTATACCTCCGTGGTCTACGGTAGAAAGTCCATCCGATTCCACTGCGATATTGAGTATAAGTTGAACGGACGCGTAACGATGGCAATTTAAAAAACGCGGTTCTACGGGACGAACGATCGCTGCTCCGAAAGGCCATGTTTAACTCGGAAAGTAGCATTACAGGTTCTAATTTTACAGAAATTAAGGGGTTTTAATTAATTGCTATTTTAAATAGAGATATAAACTATCCTGACTTTTAAGTTGGATCAAACTGCAAGTGCTGTGTAAATTTTATTAAAATCGGTCAAGGAGTTTAGGAGTCCATCGCGAACAAACAACGTGACACGTAATTTATATATATTAAGATATTACATAATTGCAAATAATAGATTACATTGTTATCCTGATGTTCAAACTGTTCTCTCTGCTTCATGAAATGTTTAATCGCTTTATTTTCCATTGTTGAAAATTAAGAAAGAAGCATTCTGTTTATTAGTTGCGCAGTTTACAAGACAAACATAAAAGTAGTTATAATACCGCCAGAATTTGGAAATAGACGAAATGAATAGTATATTTATAACAGCATACGGAACTTGTTTCTATTTGAAAGGTACATGTATACGATAAACAGGAATTAAGTAAGACGAAATGACACGGCTTTAATATATAACAGACGTGAAAATTCTAAACTATTTAAGTAACAATATAAATAAAACCATCGACAAACCAGCTCGTCATCAAAAGCGACTAGTATTCAACTAAGCGGGAGTGTTTCTATCAAGACCCTAGGAAAGTAAAACTAAAACTTCTTAGTATCCAATGGCAGATAAAATGCGGAAAAAGAGAACACCGAGAGAATAAAAATGGACTGGAAAGGGGGGGGGGATATTAGCGTTTTATGCCACGCCTGCAGCACCAATGCTTCTAAATTCAGAAGGAGAAAAAGTGGATTTTTTCCATTAAATCGATCAACGTCGCATGTGCAATCGATTGTCATGAGCTGCACGGCTAATTACTCCGACTTAACATATTTCCAGTCTTTTTTTTTTTTTTACCTTTTGATTTCCCCCCCCCCCCCGCATTCGTTGATTAGCGAATTTGCAAGTTGACTAATGTGAACAAAAAGTTAAAAAAAAAAGTAAAGAACATGTAACTTTTAAGAATATGTTTAAAGCCTATTGGACAAAGACATAGATCAAAGCTAGAAAATGTTGCATTTTGTCTAGGGAGTCGTATAATTTCATACTTAATGTCATCCATTTCTTAGGTGCAATTTTTATTAGTACTTGAAGGTTAATGAAATTTTCCATAAAACATTTCATGCATTTTCATTGCAATTATTCATTCCTCTTTAGTTTCGAAAACGTCTACTGTTGACCTTTGGTACTAGATTTTTTTTGTATGAGTGTGTGTGCATAATTAGCTCCTTGCACTTTCTAGTCTGTAGATGAAATTTAGTTTCACTAGATTCTAGAAGAAATAGGGAATTATTTTAGGACCAACCTCTAGAGTAATATAAATAAAATGCATTGAACCAAAAGGGGATTTATTCACTTTAGACGAAAGCAGTAATTCGTACATTTTATTCTTGAAATTATTTGCAGAAAACTGCATTTGTATTTAATTTACTCTGAAGGATTAATAGATTTCACTGCATTACTTGCTTTTTGTGTATCCATATTTTGATATTGATTTATATTTCCTTATTATACTTAGAACTGCAGCCTTTTATAATGTTGAATGTTGTTATATATTTATTTTTCCACTTTTTTTACAAATTTTTTATTTATCATCAATTTATATATTTTACTTCTTAAATTTCTTATTTTTGGAATGTTCCAATCATTTATTTTGCTTCTGAATGGCAGATTTTTTTTGTATATTTTTTTTACATATAAACAGAATGATTATGATTTGAATATATATTCACCACAAATCTTTAAAGCAATAAAATGAAAAAAAAAAAAATACAAATACTCTAACTGGAAAGAAATTTTTATACTAACTGGTTGAAGAATAAAAGAGATTAAAGAAGTGAAATTTTCTTTGTCAATGAAACCTGAATATATAAATAGCTTCAAATTTAACTTCTGATATATGTAAGGCATGACTAATTAATAAAACAAGAGAACCATAACATTATCTATGCTAGTTCTTTTTTTTTTATTATTAAAGGATTACTTGCAGCAATACAGTAATAAATTAATCATTAGAAATAAAAAGAAGAAAACTAAATTTATTTTTACCTCAATACTATTTATTTGCAATATCAAATAGGTTTTATCTTAAACACTGCTTAAAATAATAGATTATTGTAAAAACAAATCAGTATTTGATGCTGTTTCTAGTATAAAAAATTGTTTTCTATACTATTTGTAATATAATCCATTTATGGACTGGAGCCTATATTGAAGCAAATTGCTCTCCTTCTGTCTCATTTTAACAGATTCTGAAAGCCTTGCTTTTCAATCTATAGTGGGTAGCCAAAAGAAAAGAAAAGATTCACCAGAAGAAGGAGGCATGAGGAATCCCAGATCTGCAGTTTCAAGTTATGGAGATTGTGCCAGACATGAACTACGTGTCGACTTTGAAAAACTTGGTTGGTCAACATGGATCATTTCCCCTAAATGGTATGATGCATATGTTTGTGCTGGTGCATGTGCTTTCCCTCTTGGGCAAAACCAACGTCCCTCCAATCATGCAACTGTTCAAAGCATAGTGCATGAATTAGGTTTAACAGCTGGAGTAGGAGCTCCTTGCTGTGTTCCAACTGAGCTACACTCTGTTAGTTTGTTATATTTTGATGAACACATGAATGTTGTACTCAAACAATACGATGACATGGTGGCTGCTGGATGTGGTTGCCAATGATCCTCAAAATAAATTAGTTTTGTACATTTGAAATAAAAAATAAGAATGTTCAAATATAGCATTGTTCATATACTTTATTGACTCTTTTACAGATGCAGCTTTTGATTGACAGCACACTAAACATACACTGTATGAATAAAAATTACAATAAAACTAAAAGGAATACAGTAACTAATAAATAGAATTTCCTAAATACTACTAACTTAATTAGTAGATAAGAAAATTTTAAAATATAGAAAAATGATGGCTAATGATATAAAGCTACAAATTTTTTTTTAAATCCCATCCTAAATTTATAAACTAAAAAAATAAATAATTCACACACAAACTAAGAGTTATCAGTAAATAGAAGTGCAATATTGGAAAAATAATTTATATAAAAAAAAGACTTTAAAGAATTAAAAACTGTGAAATATAGATTTTGCTTAATTTTATAATTTCATCGTTCACATATATAAATTAGTTACTCTTTTTAATAAAATAAAATACACTTTAACTCCAAGATAGAGATTCTTAACTGAGTGCAAACAAGCTTCACACTCAAAGCACAAAGCCAATATGAAATTTATAATTCATAAAAAAGTGATGAATTAAAGCTGATTTTCAGAAAGCTCTTTTACTCTATAACTAAGTACTTACACTCACTAAACAAGAAAATATACCTAATGGCAGATTTTGCTAATTGTTGGTTTAATCATATTGATAAATAAAATTTATTTCTACACACTGGTGTTTAGGATGTGCGCACATAAAATACAATAAGAATGTTTCAGAAGATCTACACAAACTGTAAAATAAATAAAAAGTATTTTTGAAATTCTTGGCTTGTACTGTTTGGTTAATACTGTTTTAAGCTTGAAGATCTAGACCAAAACCTAGCTTGTGTCCACCTTGATTGAAACTTCGGCCATCTATCATAGCTGATAATGTGAGCTTGATGCCTGAAAAAGAAAAGGAAAATTAATGCAAGAAGAAACCAACAAATTTATATTTTTTCTAAAAGATAGGTTATCACCAGGATTTAGAAAACTTAAATAAGAGTTTCTAGTATAACAAAATTTGGTCAAAACAAAAGAATATTCAAGGAATATGTTTTGAATAATTCAATTGTACATCAAATGCCATTATCACCACTTTGAAAAAGAAAACATCAATAGATTTTACATTTTCTACAAATTTCAAAACCCAAATATAAAAATTCATTGGTATCTATCTAGCACCTAAATCTCCTTAAAAAGAATGTTTTCTATTATTATAATGCTTAAATACACAAAGAATAACATTCTATGACCCAGACAGTACATGAATTTTAAAAAATATTTAAGAATCTGAAAGCTTCACACAGATAGTTGAGTTAAATAAAAAAAGTATGACTATTGTTTTCCGTAAAATGTTTTCACATTTTAAAGTAAGATTCTTTATAACTGAGATAGCAATTAAAATTACTTTTACATTTACAACAATGATATAATGTTACTTGAGTTTTCACAAGTATTTGTTTCAAGTTTGAATATGATTTGCTAAATAAAAACCAAGAAGAAAATTGAAGTTTATAAATAGAATACTAATTTAACAATGCATTATAGTTGGTGTTCTTTGATAAAGATTAAATATATATTATCACATATATATAGTAGCAATAATAAATTCATTACTTAAGACAAATGAATTATAAATGCTTATTTCTAGTCAAATTAGGAAGACTGAATTTCATTGAATAACTTTCATTCAAAACATACTTACCATCTCTTAGCTTATGAGTAATTCCCAATCCAATCTGACTGTTATTATTGATTTTTGCCTATCAAAAGGAACAATTACGGATATAAATTAATTACTTTTAACAATTTAATTTCTTGATGAAACAAATTTTAAAAAATCATTAATAAAGTCTGACAAATAGCTTATTAATGAAGTTTAAGTATAAATGAGTAAGATTTCATGAACTGCTTTTACTGATTTGTTTTAAAATTTATACCAAGAGCTTTCGTAGTTGCAACATAAAGATTTCAACAGAATGTTTTTTCTTCAATGAATAACTTTGCATCTTCTTGATTTCACTTTTCAAATTTAGAAATCTGAGGGTTTATAAAAATAACTTCTATTTATCTTCCCCTAATTTTACACAAATTCCACAATACCAAATGGGATAGTTTAAAAATAACTCTAAATAAATGGACATAAAACAAAATAAACTTTAAAAAATAATATTACTTTAATTTAACATTATATAACCATATGGTTATTTAAAATATTCATATAAAAATAATTTCACAAATCTAAATGGACACGCCAAGAAATGCAATTACCTCCCTTGCAATCTTAAATCAAGAAATAATTAAATATTTAAAGGATTCATTTATTTTGACATACATAGGAATATATATATATATATATATATATATATATATATATATAT
>JAOUZG010029335.1:3138661-3211406 GCA_026289955.1 Argiope argentata
TATATATATATATATATATATATATATATACACACACACACATTTATACCAAAAATTTGAAAACAAAAGTAAAATATTGATTTATTTTTACCCTTAAAGATGTATCTTTATCAATACTGTAAACACAACCCAAACCAAATGAAGTGGCATTATTTCCTGCAGCCCAAGCCAATTGTACACCAGTTTCCAAATTGGGATTGACCTTTTGATAAATTGCACCACCAAATTCTTGGCCATCATTTCTAGAAAATTAAAATATACAAGCTTTCAAACAAATAATTTCCTTTTAAAAAAACTGAAAACTAATTGAAAGATGAAATCCAAATAAGCAATAATAATAATAATAAAAAACGTAGAGATGATATACTTACACATTTGTGTGTAATACAAAGTCATCAGTTGAATAACCAACAGCAAAATTGCACTTTGTGATTTTACTCTTTGCAGAATCAAGAACTCCATGAGCACCAAATAACCATCCCTTTAAACTATCATAAAAAAATAAATAAACATTGTATAAAAATACCTCCTAAATGAGAATCCTACAGATTTTAATAATTTTATTCCAACTACTACTGAGAAAGAACAAAACTGTTTCAATTTTAAATGCTCATTTTGTTACAATGCCCTTCCAAGAATATAATACAATTTTGAAGTTTAATATAACTAATTGAAATTTGATTTTTTTTAAAAAAACTGAATAATATAAAGCTTATATATTCTAAAGTTTCATATTTCCTTGCCATTATGAAATTGGATTAAATTAAAATTATGAAATTATGTTTTAAAAATATAAAACATTTTTAAATCTGATTATATCTAAGATGACACATTAGCTCAAATCAAGGTTTTAATTTGAAAACCTTAGAAATGCAGAGAATTGAAAGAATATAAAATATGATAGGTAGGACTTTGAATACTAATAATCACTGTAGGTAGAAAGAAAATCCATACAAAAAAGTAAAATTTTAAAACATGATAAAATGCAGATAAAACATTATTTTAACAGATATACATACCCTAAAACTGTAGAACCATGAAGAACAGGGCCTTTAAAATCAAGGTCAACATCAGCATTTATATGAAAGTTCTCTCCTTTGAACGCACTTTTTAGCATACCAGATTTCTTTCTATAAGACATACACAAGCATAAATAATTGTAGATGAAAAATTATTTTAAAGAAACATGAAATTTATACTATATATATAATCATAATTTAGATTACCTATTAAAGTTCATTTAGTAAAATAATAAGATATTAGTATACAGTTCTTTTAAATATATTTTATGTTTTTAAAATTTCCATACTAAATTCCATTGATTATAGTTCAGACAAATCTTAAAATTAATATAATCAAATTGTGAGGCATCTCTAATTTAATAGTACTGCAAAAAGAAAATCGGATAGCAGTTTTAAAAAATTATTTTTGCTCAAGTTTTCGCTACATAGCTTAAATCAAATTTTTAATAATTCCTAGCCAAATCAGAGTAAAATCCATATTTTTTTAAAAAATTTTTTTAAATAATTACAAGCATATTAATTAATTTTGTAGCTTCTCTAAAAAATACTCATAAGTCATCAATCTACATTTTCTATTTCAAATTACTAGCTTCAGTGGCAGATTTAGACATTTTGCACCTCAAGGCGAAACACATTACAAGTCTCCTCATTAAGTTAGGCAATTAACTCCACATTCCTATATATATTTTTCACATTCCTATTACACCTATTTAATCAAATAGTTATTTTTTAAGGGTAAGGAAGTGCTTTTATTTATTCATAATAACTGAAGACTGTGTAACCTCTATGCTAGTACAAAATGTCAATGAAATAAAGCTCTATATAATAACATAAAAAAAGAACTGATGAATTATACTTTATAAGTTAATATCACTCTAATTTTTAAAATATAGTGCAGTTAATTATAAATATATTTATTTGGCCACAAGAAAGTAGTTTTTAATCAAACTACCTCAATTTAATGACCCTAGATAGTTTACATAGCCAGAAATTGGAACTGGTTTGTTTTGAAATTTTGAAATGTCTAAATTATCAAAGTACAAGGAATGAAATGAAGTCTTAAAGAAGTTACTTGCAAATGTGCAGATAACAACCATAGTTCTTTCTAAATTAATTCAATGCTAGTATTGAGCCTATAAATTAATTCCACCAATTTATTAAATTTGAATGATTTGAAATTTTAATAAAAAGTATGCATTATTATAAACATTTCTAAATTACTTATTTAGTAAAAAATAGAAACCAATAGTGGAGAAATGATAAATTTTTTACTAAGCTACACATTTATACAGAAAATATTCAATTAATGAACAATAGTAAATAAAATCTAAGACATACAGACATTTAAAAATTAATTTTACTTTGAATAAACAAATAATATTCAATATATTTACCCAGTTATAGGTACAAAAGTTCCATTAAGAGAAACTTTTGATCCTTTTATTAATTTATCTTCAATAGATAATTCAGAAGTCAAAACATTATCTGTTGTCCATTTTTCCTTTAGAAGCACACCTGCAAGCAACCAGTTTAGATTCACAATAGAATTACATATTCTTTGAAAAGAATTATCATTCTAATATTGCATCTTATATGCACTTGCACTGTAAGATTATTTTAAAAAAATAAACTGGCATCAGACAGAAAGATCAAAAATTAATTTGTTTTCAAATTACAAGATGATAATTTTGATTACATAAAGACAAAATAAAGAATTTATAATGTACACACAATTAAACAATTTACTCAGCATTTTGTACTATGCCAATTCATTTTATAGATATTTAAAAAAAATTAATAAATATTCGTGGCTGAATTATGATTAAATCAAGTTTATATAGGGATATTAAGGGGAATTTACATTTCAAAATATTCTCTTGTCTATCCTTTCGAGATTTATTGGTGTATCTATTTTTGTAGATATGCTTTGCTAATAATCAATTTATATGTGTTTGTCTTTTTTAAATAATTTTTTTAATTACCTGTTCAAATTTATAAATTATCTAAATAATACTCACTTATTTTTTAAAAAAATTGTACCTGTACCTCATATTTACCCATCAATTTTCAAATTATGTCAAATTCCATGTGTTTAACGCTTTCATTTTGGTAATAAAATCTAGGCATTGCTATAAGATGGAAATACTGAAATCTTTCTGATGCTGAGAGTAAGATACAATGATTTGCTTGCTTTATTCACATGAATAAAAATAAAAGTCAATGATAATTTTTTAATCACTGTATAATGGTCTATAACTTTCTTTACTCCATCTTCCAATGTAATCTTTACAATAGCTAGCTAGCATGTTCCAGATAAGTCTTTATTTCTATCTTTAAGGAATAAGTTTTTATGAATGGAATTTAAAACATTTACTTCAAATTATACATAATTTACTATCAAAATATTCAATATTTTTTAAAATATACAAAAAAAATTGTATTTTATAAGAAAATAATCAATGCCAAATAGTAAATGAAATTTTTGATTACAACTTCAACATGAATTATGTTTATAAGTTTACTGTATAAAATGAATAATAATATGGAATGATTGTAAATAAATATTAGACAAATAATTTAAAAAGTTCTCAAACTCCAAATTTTGTTATAATTTATGACTAAATTAAGAATTCTTTCTTTCTATTTTTAAGATACAGAAGGAATTTTTTTTTCTCAATAAAAATCAATAAATCCTTACCATATTCTGGAAGCTTGTACTTGGACTCAAGAGATGATGTGACTTTCCCTGTATCAGTATTTGAGGAGCCACTAACAGAAAATTCCATACCACCACTGGTTTTTGTTTTGCAGTCAAGTTTTACAAAACTGAAATCTACAGAAGAGGAATCAAAGTTTATGATTAATATATAAAAAGACAAGACAATTATTGAAGGAAATATAAAGAATAACTTAGTTAAAATATCAGAGGAGAGACTTACTGTAACCCTTGCTGAATATATCCCGAGCCTCACTGCCCATATCTGCAAAACATGGTGGTGCCATTTTCTATTTATATCAAAGGGAAAGTGAAATCTAAAATGCAAAATAAATATCTATCACATTAAAAATAATGTGTGAGCAAAATTGTAGATTAATGAAAGGAATACATGCCAATATAAGTTCATAGCCAATTTCAAAATTTACATAGAATATTTCTTTAAAATCCAAAAAAAAAAAGTTAATTTGGTTTTGACAAAGAACAGACTTAAAATTATAAAAAAAGGACATATATAAATTACCAAACAATTTAATTTTTTAAAAAAATTTCTAAATAATTTTGTACAGAACATTTATTTAGATATTATAACTGAAATAGAATCAACAGAGAAAATAATTTTACTATCAAGAATTAAATACTTTAAAACTTATTGTTTTTTTTAAAAAAAAGTCAGAATTTATTGCACTGTTTCTCAAATTACAATTATTTATATTCTATAATATATCCCGATATTCAATTAATAATCAGAGAGGAGGAATAATTTAAATATTATACAATCACAACTGTTGGGAAAGGAAAACATTACACACATTAAAAAAAATCATTTTACTATTTTAAATATCAGTTTTCATACAATTCAAATATACAGAAGAGATTTTAATATCATCTTTTGTATTTAGTTAAATAAGATTATTAGACAATTAGTGCAAACAAAATATTAACCAAATTTATCAAAGCCATGAAATTTTTTGTCTTGAATATATTCAATACTTCACTTATTGTATTTTGTCAAAATAGAGATAATCGAATAAATGAATTGCAACCTCAGAATTTTTTGATAATTCAGAATTCCTCCAAAAAATAATGTGTATTAATCTGCAATTTATTAAGAATAAAACAGATCATAATAAAGATTAACAAATGGAGTGAAATATATTTTTTGCAAATGTGACTATACATAAGTTACAAGGCAGAAATACAATTCTGGTTTCATTTATACAAGGTATTATACATTTATAAAAAATACAGAATTTCATATCAAATATTAATATGTAATTTAAGTTAAAAGAGAAGTTTGGTGCTAATATTTTTATTAACCACAATAAAGTCTTTTTTTTTAAAAAAAAATTAGGAATAATTTAAATCCAAATAACGTCAAAAATATTTTTAATTAGTCAAAAATAATAAAGCTAAAAACTTAAAGAATATTAATCGGAAATGAAAAAATTAATTGTGCTGTTGATAGAGAATTAAAGATATATTATCGATAATCCTACAATGTTTGACATTATTATCACTTTTTCATGATCTCTGAAACAAGCCTGTTAAAAGCATTCCATTTACAAAATTACGATAAACATTATAGATTAAAAACGATTATACAAATAAAATGATACAGTACTTTCCACTGTTACTTAAATATAATACTAACCACAAAATTTTATATTTTAACCTAGACAAATAAATTTCAACGACGAGCAACCCAAATTTAACAGAGGTCTCCTTTTCTCCTAAATTGCACAGTTAGCAGTTAAGTATTGTACTGTTTTCATTGATTGTTTTGTAACAAGCAATAATCATTAGTTTTTATTTAAATAAACTTTTTTTGAAAAACAGTGATACTAATTTTTTAAAATATAACAAATAAAAAGAATTTTGGGTGACCAGATGCTTTCTGCATTTCCGAATAAATAATATTTGTATCGATTGTACAGATTTCAAATCACAATCGAAATTAGCAAAACAGAAAACATCATTCGGCGTAATATGAAATGGATGTGTAGAATGAGAGCGATTACATATTTATTATATTTATATCTTAATCATTTGTTTCATGACGCTGACAGAAGTTAAAAATTAATATGCTTCCCTGATCATTATTTTCTATGAAATAAATAAAAGAGGTAAACAAATAAAATTAATGGAGCTTCATTATAATATTTATTAGTCGAATGTATCATTGAAATTTTCCCTTTAATATTTTTTGAAATGTTGTTTTGCCGTTGTTCAATTTAAATACTTTGAACTGCATGTTTTATAACGTTGCTATAAAGTTTTAATATTATTATGTATAATGTAATTAAATATCTGTCGATATTTGTCGGAGAATTCTGTGCTTCAGATTTGAAAGTTTGGGGAAGTGAAAGATTCCTATTTCTTTTTCTATTCCTTATAAAATATCAGCATGTGAGAAGGAAAATGTATGCAATCACATTTTTTTAATTGTAGGTATTAAAATTTTTTTCTGCATGTTTATAAGGGAATTGTAATGCATATTTTACTAATGACGATAGGAAGCAGCTTCAATTATATCTTTATCTCTGTCTTACTATTATCATAAAATATTTATTTTTAAAGCATTAAAATATTTTACTAAAAGTAAGAAATTTTAATCGATCAATTTTATAAGAATTTTTAATTTTCTGATTTTGTATGGCAGAAATTTTATATTTTGAGGATACCATTCTGTATTAAAATTAAATTACAAAAGTTAGAAGCCACATGTTCAAAATAAGATTGTTAATATTTAGAAATAAATGAAATGGATAAAAAAGAAGAATTTTGAATTCAAGGATATATGTTAAAATTCATGTTCGTTTTGTATGTGTAGAAAGACTTATTAGTTATAAATTCTTACCACCCTTTTTGTAAGTTCTATGATCTGAATTTTTTCATTCTTCTTTAACTTGCTAGTTAAAGACCTGATTATTAGTAAACTCTTCTTGATGCACTCATTCATTACATAATATTAATTATTGAAATTGTTATTATTAAGAGGCAAATTTATTTTTAGACATATAATTTAGACAGCTATATATTTTTATTTAAAAAGCACTTTTATTTTATTATAGATCATAGTTTTATGTTGTGTATGTCTAATTAAATGTAATTTTTTAAATGAAAATTTATAAAATATTATGTTTTGTATATTTATGTATTTTTAAGTTGCTTGTGTAATTATGAAAAGTATTTTAAGTATAAGGAAAGGTCTAAGTATTCCATTTTAAGTATATTCTAAAAATAAAATTATATTTTATAAATTGTAAGTAAATTTCAAAATCAGAAACAATGATATCAATCTATGTTGAAACAGAAATATAGAAATTGTAGGTAATACTATATTATTTTCTAATAAATATCAATTTAAAATGTTTTGGAGTAGTTTCTTCCATAGAAAGAAGCACCATATTTTTCAGTCAAAGCAAATTTTTTCTAAATTTTCGCATGAATTGATATTTTATATTTTAGACTGTTAAATGATATTGGCAGCTAGTGCATTACAAAGAGAAATTTTTTTTTAAAAAAAAAAATATGTATTTTATAACATTTTCCTCAAAGGAGATTTTTATGAAAATTGATGTTCTATTGAAGTTAAATATAAAAATTATTTTGTTCTGAATAAAATTATCTTAAACACAACAAATGTTTTGTTTTTAAGTTCCTCAAATTTGATTGCATTTTACTAAGCTACTTGTACTGTTTCTTTTATTAATCTTATTTATGTGTTATAATTATATTCAAAAAGAATTTATTAAATAAAGTCTAAAAATAGTTGTTGTTTAAAAAGAGTTTTCTTGTCTGTGTTCCTTAAATTATTTTCAATTATACTATATTTAGTTTTTTTAATGAAATATTTATGTAAAATATAACCTTTTTTACAGAATAATGTCCCCCTCCTCAATAGTACAAGAAAAATATCACTGTATTTTCTCCTTTCTATGATGTTTTTTTTAATTTTGAAAATGCTTCTAATTTTTATAATATATTAATAATATATATCCAATGCTATTGAATTAATGTTTAAAAGTGAATAGTAATTTTTTAATGACATTAATTATAGAAATATGTGAAATTTAATTTTTAGTATTTTCAGTGCTTTATTTCATACCGTTTTTAGCTCAACATGGGACCTATAAAGCTCGACCAGGTTCATTTATGGACAATTGATGATGTGAAGGAGTGGCTAGAAGAAAATAAATTTCATAATTATGTGCATCTTTTATGTTACAGACATCGCATTGATGGAAAAGCTCTGTTAACTTTATCTGAGAATGATTTGAAATCACCTCCCTTATCTATACAAGTATATACATCTGCTTTTCATTTGCAAAATAATTTTTCCTTTTTTTGAAAAAAAAAAAAAATTGAAAATGCATATAACCAACATATTTTTTTTAAAAATTAGTGATAATTTATCATTATTAAGTTATTATGATAGATCATTAAAAATTTCTCCTCAATGTTCTACTTAAATTAGCAAATATAGTTTATTTTTTTAATGCTAATAAAAGCTCTCTCTGATTACAAAACACATTGTTTGATTGATACATTTAATGAAATTCTATATTTTTCTAGAAGGAATATTTTGTATTTACTAACAAGTGTGTATTTTTACAGGGTATTTGAAAGAGAAATGAGAGGTTTTGATTTTGTTACTCTCAGCTATGCACTAACAATAATAGTAAATGTATGCTATCAAGAGAAAGTCTTTACAAATTAAATATTATCAGCCCTATATTGTCCCATGCCCTTTCCTGTCATTATAAATTCATATATTTTATCTTGTTCTAACATGATGTTGTTTTTGGGATGATGTTTTTGGCATCAATAAAAATAAGTAGACAAAAATTAAAATTTTATTTATGTGCACAAACATCTCAAAAAATCAGCTTTTAATAATGTGATGCCATTGCATTTACTAACGCTCTGATTAAAAAAAGTAAGTTGATTGCTACAACAATAAGACCTAGAATAACATTATTTTTAACACATGATTATATGAAAGGAAATAAATAGGAAATGTGATAATTTTATAAACAATAAATGCAAGACAATTTTTTTTTATCGTTTGCAATACTAAAGTTACTAATTCAGTAAAAAATGTAAAATGAATAAAAATATAATTTAGCTTGCATGAGCATGTGGTGTTTGGCCATTTAAGAAATTATGTGCTGACATGAATCATTGAAATGTGCATATCAGATTTCACTTTTATCTTTTTTTAACATTTCATTTCATAATAGTGCACTACATTTGAACATATTAGCAGATTTTATACTTTATTTAATGCGGTTTTTATGAAACAATTTTTTGGTAGTGGTTGATAGCTTGTATTAATAAACATCATCTGATTATAATATAACTAATTCCTCTACTTCTCATTCTTTGTAATGCAAATTATACATTCTAATTGAAATTCATATTGTTATTAATGAAACTTTTCTTTTAATATTATAATTATCCCCATGTATGACCAATTTTCAGATTATAGGAATTAGCAAAGTTAAGTATTTTGTTTAATTAATCACATTATTCACAGAACTTATATAATACTATCACATTATTCATAGAATAGCTTTTTGTACCAAAATTATTTTTAAATTCTCTTCTTATTCAAATCACCAACATTACCTATTTTGTGAGTTTTTTTAGTAATTTGTGAGTGGAAAAAATTAACCAGAACAACTGTAGAATTTTTTTTAAAAAAAATCTGATATAAAAAAAATTTAATGCTATTTTATTTTGTCAGTTTTGCTTAGTTTTATTTGAGTATGCCATTAAATATAAAAACAGATAACTATTGTAATTTTTAATAAAGTTTAAACTTAAGTAATATTTTTGTTACTAGGAATTTCTTTTTTTAATGAATGAATTGAATATTTATTTTATAAAGGAATTATACATTTTTAAAAATGCTATCTTTTAAAGAGTGTATGCTATCATTTTATATTAAAGGTGATTTGTGAGAAAGTTATATAATTTTGCTTTAAATGATAGATTTTAATGTAAGTTTTATTTTAGAAATCGTTTGAATATTTAGTAATTGATAAAATCTATTTTTGTGCTGTAAAAATGCAAATTATTATTTTCATTATAACCGCAATTTCTTGTTTTTTGTAGGTATTAGGAGATATAAAACGATTGGCCATATCTGTTCATGAGTTGCAAATGCTAAATCCTGCTGTTGTTTCTCAGTGGAGATCTTCAATTGAGGATACATCATATCGTAATAGCAATAATGGTACTAAATTGCGTCGACGTCGACACAGAAGAGAGGCGAGTGATTCATCGGAATTAAACACCTTTGATAGTGAATTAAGTGAAGATGAAGGAAACCATTCGTATGGATCCCAAAAACAGGTAATTATTTGGTTTAGTTTCCTTGAATATGGCTATTTAATATACCTCACCTCTGAAGCCTGCAATTTCCAAATTGCTGTTTATAAAATATTTATAAAAGTGTATTCTTTAATATTCTATTTTGCTATCAAAATATATTTATACCTTTTGAGTAAAAAATAAATGAAGATATAATTATGGAATTACTTGCTCTTGTTTTAAATAGTTCGAGTAAATTATTCAAGACAATAAATTTGGTTATATTTCTAGAATGGTACTAAATTGTACTATTTATTTAGTGTACATGTGTGTGTGTGTGTATTAAATTTAATGCAACTATAAAGATTTTAAAGTGTTTCTCTTTTCTAGAGATGAGGTATTAAAGTTATATTCTTTTAAAAAGAGAAAAATAGGCGTTCATATAGTGGAATGATTTAACTGAGATTCTTTACATTTTGAAGTTTTTAAATAACTTTTAGAATTTGGAAGTTCATATATGCTATTCTTTTTAATTTTAAGCATATGTAAAAAACATGCTCTTTAAAGTATTTTTTTTTTTAAAATAAGATTATATATACGAGCATTCCCATACCCGGTATTGCTCAGGTGATGGAATTAACAGAGAATAACAGTGCTTGGTGCACCTAGATACGAAAATCCCCTATAATTACTTATTATCTATAATTTTTTCTAATTTGGGGAGGGTCCTGCGGCCCCTGAATTCCTTATATATATGCCCTTGTCCTTAACTGTCCTTAAGGATCCTTTTAAAGTATTGATTTCCTTTGCAGACCATTCACATTTTATTGTTATACCTATGTTTAAGCAAGAACTTCTTTATATACAAAATTTTTGGGATTTTTTTCTGGTGCTAAAATTATTAAATTGCTTGATGAACTGACTCTGGAGAAAGCTACATTGCAGAGCAAACTTTTACAGGAAACTGTACTCTTCTAAATTCAAAAGGATAGTCCGATGGAATTAGTGTAATGCGGTGTATTAAAACCAACTCCCCTAGAGCACATCCAGTAATTATCGTAGCTTCGATTACATACTTATTAAGTCATTCAATTGGCTTATTTTTTATATAAGAAATATCAGAATAAATCTTGGCGATGAGATCTGGAAACTCCGTGACCACCGTAGAGAGTTCGTGGGGTATACTAATTTTGCCAGCACATTCAGTATGTGTTTCGTCTCCTATTTTAATGAGAAGATTAGAAAACAATTCTGCTGATGCATCTCCATGTAAATGAACTTTCATATTCTTATTCAAACAAAGTTTCTACACTTTAGGCTATAGATATGACAATTTGATGCATGCTTTAACTTCATTTGCACATGTTCCTCTAGGTACAAACGGTAATGTTTGACGAAAATATCCTGCTATTAGAACAGTTACTCCACCCATTACTTCATCAGAATTTCTTATATCTTTGAGAGTTGCATTAAGTGCCTCAAATCCTGCTTTATGAGCCATAGTACCAGATAATAAGTTTGCAATATTGTGAAAACCTTAGCCAAAATACTCTGTTTTTTAATACTGCACATTAGATTCTCTGAGTAATTGAGGTTAAGGGGTAATCTTAAAGCAGAATGGACTGTCTTTCCACCCTCCAATAACGTTGCAGATATTCCAGATGATGCAGTTGCTACGGCAATGCGTTTATTGCTTCTGATCTTTGAAAGAAGAGAAATTAAAAGAAATTGTTTTCCATGCTACCAGGTGAATCTAAGAAAAATATTGGGCCTGTATCAGACTCGTTGCTGTTGAGGACCTATTGATATACACTGGACCGTTTGTCTGTTAGAGAGGCTTCAGCATTATTTACTGTTTTCTACAAATCTTCAAGATCAAAATTTGTATCTCTCATGTACTCTCTGTTTTGCAAATGAGCCTCAAATTGCTCAGACTGAGATAAACCATAATTCATTGAGCACTGACCACCCAGATTCTAAACAGTGTCTTCAATCAGAATCAAGAATTGGTTGTACGCTTTGTAATTAGTTGAAAGAGTGGAGTCTTGCAGTTTTCTTTCATGCTGAAACTGTATATTATCTGAAAAATTTTCCTTGTACTTTTCCGAAAGGCTTTATAGATCAGAAGGATGACAAAATACCAAGATAACTTTAAAAAGTTCTTGCAGTTTGAATGATGAGCTGCTTTAAATAGCTTCCTTAATAGTGTATTGCCACTGTTTATCATCCTCTTTCAATCCCATTGCCATGCATGCAGTTTTGAATGTAGGGTAATTCTTTCATAAGATGCATAATTTTTGCTGGACTGTTTTCAAAATTGATCAGGGTATGCCAAAGAAATGCCAAATTATATTTAAAAAAATTATTCTCATTTTTATTTACCAATGGATTAGATTTGTAATGTTGAAGAGGAAAACCGAATAAACAACAAAAATATTTTTAAATGTGCAATTTTCTATCAGATTTTTACAATCTTTCACACCATTTTGAAAAATGTATCCAATTTTATATTTAAAAAATGTGATTAAGTTATCTTGAAAAATTTCAGCGTAATTAAATATTAAAGCGAAATTTCGTCTCTTCGTTAAAAAATTCGCCAAAAATTCAACTTTAGAAATGTGAATTTTTTTCCAATTGTATAGCAGCATACTACATCGTATTGTCTTTCAGGAAACATATTTTCTGTATTTTTACAGCTAAGCATCTATTTTACAGGGTCGTTCAAAAAATAGACCCGTCAGAATGGCTTAAAAAAAATAAATTGATATTTAGTTTTTGCGTCGATATTTTGTAAAATAAACTATATCTCTAAGTTCTACGATAAAAAGTCCATCCGATTCCACTGCTATATTGAGTATAAGTTGAACAGACGCGTAACAATGGCAATTTAAAAAGCGCGGTTTTATGGGACGAAACGTGGCACATCAGTGATTGCTGCTCCGAGAGGCTGTGCTTAGCTCGGAAAGTAGCATTACAGGTTTTAATTGTACAGAAATTAAGGGGTTTTAATTAATTGCGATTCTAAATTGAATATAAACTATCCTATCTTAAGTTGGATCAAACTGCAAGTGGTGTGTAAATTTTATTAAAATCAGTTAAGTAGTTTAGGGGTTCATCGCAGACAAACAATGTGACTCATAATTTATATATATTAAGATGAAATTATTTGATTTCTTTTTACATATATTAGTATATTTCTAGAGAAATTTTCTATTTCATACCATTTATATTTATTTAGAATTTACTCTGTTGATAGGGAGAAATTTTATAAATGAATACATATTTTGTAAAATATATTTTACATTAATTAGAATATTTGTTTCAATATGTTTAATTGAAATTTTAATTTATAAAATATATCTTCATTCTTTCAAATGAAAATTCTGTTTCTAATATAAACTTTCTTGAAAATGATTTTTCATTTTTTTCAAGCAGCCATCTTTGGTGATATCAGTGGAGGTATGGGTATTTATAAAATATCAATTTAATCAAATTGTATTTTGGATTTTTGTAGTGGTATGTGTTTGATGTTTTAGAAGAAATATTCTTTTATATTTATTTTTTATTGTCCTTTATTGTGTGAAGATACCGTCGTTCTTTTTGCAGCATTAGTCATAATATCTTATCAGGAGCATAAAGGGCCTAAATATATCTGATCATCTACTGAAATCAAGACAAGGTTAAAATATGCATTCATTATTTGTTATTAATCATATTTCTCTGATTTGAATATAGACACCATGTTTTTGTACTTTTTTTACTATATTTTTTACTTATGTTAATTAATAATCAGTGCTAATTTCCCATATCTCAGCCTTCAATTTTGTTGATGTTTTTAAAATATTTTTTTATTTTACTTTGAATCAGTAATGTGATGATTAAGTAGTTTTTATTTAAATGGCTTAATATATAATGTTATAAATCAAAATCCTTTAATTTTAAATTTATGATTAAAGATTTTGAAAATTTCTGTTTTATATCTTGATAATTGTTGCTTTTCTAAAGCTCTTAATTCATAGTTTAAATTTCTTTCTTATTATCTGATTAGAAAGTCATTTTTAAGGCTTGCTATTTTAATAGCTGTGATTAGATAGCATTGTTTTTTTGTTCTTTCAGCTTAAGCCAGAGGTATGGAAAACTGCAGTGGGCATGGTTTATTTTTTTAGCGTTACTTGGATTACTGCTATTGTGATGGTGATAGTTCATGACCGAGTTCCGGATATGCAGACATATCCTCCCCTTCCTGATATTTTTTTAGATAACATTCCATATATGCCTTGGGCATTCAGCATGTGTGAACTTACTGGCATCATTCTTTTCTTAATATGGATGGCTATACTTTTCTTCCACAAACACAGGTATAAAATTAATTTTATTGCTTTATTATATATATATATTTATTGGATAAATGTTTATATCTCAATTACTTGTTATTCTTTTATTATGTAATAAAGAATATCATGTATTCATTTAATTCCTCTCTGTGAATGAAACATTGAATGGAAACTACTTTTGATAAATAATAATTCTTTATATCATACAATTCTTTTTACATGCTAGCTTTTTACCCACGACTTTGTTTGCGTGGAAGTTTTGAAGTGTATGTATGAGGACTGGTGGTCTGATCATAATGTAAAATTTCATCAAACCATATCACTAAAAATCATCTGCTAAAAATAATTTTCGGCTATAAAAATAGTTTGTTGCCAAATTTTAGACAAATGGCCAAATATAGTGCAAATGGCAGCTATGGTGTTTCCAATCGTTAAGGTTTCAATGAATGCTCCAGTAAATTAACAGAAATATAGAGAAAAAAATCAATAAAAGCGGGAAAATGAAATGCAGGCAAAAATAATTTAATTGAAAATAATGAAAGTGGGCAAAAGGGATACATTTAGCAGTAAAAAAATCAAGGGAAATAAACAGGAAAGAAAGAAATTCCAATAACACAAAAAATGATGTTGAAGTAAACTCAAATAAAGCATTGCCAAAGAATTACCAACCTTGCAAAGCACCAAATGGTTGTATATCAATGTGTAGCCTACACAAATAACCTTAAAAACAATTTATTTACTGTATGTACATGAAATAAAACAAAACAGCAAACCAATTATTCAAAATCTTCTTGATAATTAGTCTGGTCAAAACAAAACCAAGTCCAGAACAAACTGTGTATGCTAATTTAATACCAAATTGGGCTATTTTATGAATTTTTTATGCCAGTTGGGGTAATACAATTAGAAATTTTTAATTTCTTTTATTATGTTTTATTTTGGTACTTTTCCATTAACTGGGTGCAAGCCAAAAATAGTCAAATAATGTGGAATTCCGCAAAATTTCTTTGGTGATTTTTCGCTTGCATTCGTATAACAGAAAAGCACCTTTATTTTTATTTAAAAGTACTTCAGAATGAAGCCGAAAGATTTATTAACTAACAATGTTTAATTTCAGATTCATCAAATACTAAGAAAATAAACAAAATCATTTGAAATAACCAGTCGAAAACATGTTAAACCATACTCATTTGGCAAGATGTATAAGGAAAATGTAATTAAATGATTTTTGATGAGAAAGTTTTTAATTAATAAAAAAATTAGCTACACAATTAACTGGAATAATAGTGGCCCATGTTCTATTCTAGAGTATAATCTATCTGTGCTAAATTTCATTCAATTTCATTCAGCTGTTCTAACGTGATGAACTAATCATCATCCATCCATCCAAACATTCACATTTATAATTTATAATAGCATTAAATATTTATGGTAATAAACTATTTAAATAAACAAACGATCATAATTGTTTTTACAAGTCTAAATCTGGAATAAATGTAATGCTATTAACTGTGAATTAATCCTTAAAATTTTGTAATTTTTTAGACTTTTGTATCTTTTATGTGTTTTACTAATACAGTTATCTTCCTTTCTGGTTACATACCACACATTTTTGTATGCATGTGTTATTCGACACATGCATACAAAATAATTTTTTTATTACATCATAAGTATCTGATTTTTGTGATACTTTTTAAAATTGTAGTTTATTACTCTTTATATATATATATATATATTAAAGCCCTTAAATTATATTTTTGAAATTTTAGATTCATTCTTTTGAGAAGGATGTTTTCTTTGTTTGGATCTGTATTTCTTCTTCGATGTATTACAATGATGATTACTTCACTTTCTGTTCCTGGAAAACATTTGGAATGCAAAGCTAGGGTAACGAATCTTTTTTCTAATTTAAAAACTTTTTAAAATAATATGTTTTTATGTTGGTATGAGTACATGAATAAAAAATACATGAATTCATAAGCTTTGAACATGTGTCTGTAAATCTGCTTACTGAAAATATTAATTGCTTCATAAAATTTATTTATTTTCAATATTGACATTTATTTCTATATACAAATGAAGTCAAATCTGTAGATTTGCAAGTACAGGATTTTTTTCCTCCTTAGTTTGATTAAACCTTAAGGATTGGATAATTTTCAAGAAAACAGACATAAAAGTGTATTTTTTTATTCAAGAAAATTATATAAAAATATAAGCACACGAACAACATATGCATTCTATTTCTAATTTTCAATAATTTAAATCTTCAAAATTTTGAAAAATTAACATTTTATGAAAAACTAACATTTAGACTTACTTTGACCGAATGTTGATTTTCCAGCTAGCAGCGAAAAATTAAGAAATATGTCTTTTAAACATTAAAAAAGAATTTTATTAATTTTACATCTAATATAAATACAGATTAGTTAATTTTCGTTAGGGGTAAAATTCAAAGCATGAGATACAGAGGCCAACGTTGCAATCTGAACGGTAGTACTGAGTTTCCTTCCTGCATCTCCTATTGTTTTAATCACTCCTGAAACAACAAACTTTGCACTCCATAATGAATGCAATATAAAAAAATATTTTTTAACTCAGAACGCAAACCATGCATATTCAACTAGGCTATGTGTAACAAATTAATTGTGCGGGCTCTGGACTAATATTTCAAAATACATATCACAAGTATACATATTTGATTAGTGCTACTACCTGGTTGAAAACCAACTATCTGCAATTACATTTAAAATAGACAATTACTGCCATCTATTGTATAAAATGAGAAATTAAATGTCTTCCAGGCAAAAAAAAAAAAAGAAAAAAAGAATTGGTTTTAATTGTTTTGTCATATTGCTGTTGAACATCCCAGCCCGTCATTTTCACGGGAGCAAGAGTTAAGATTTTAAGCAATCAAGTTTATTAGTCTTGCAAGAAATCATGATATTTGAAAGAATTTTTATAGTGAATTGATTATTTTGGTTTAATAATAAAAAAATAATAATTTCTTCTATGTATGATTAGAGGTGATTGTGATATTGTATATTATTTTAGACTTTGTTTTTATAAATTTGAATTACATAAAGAGTAATGAAATTAATATTCTTCTACCTATAATGTTTTTTATGATTTTGCTATGGATTTATTATGCTGAAATTACTGTGTTATTGATTATTATGCTAAAAATAGTGCAAAATTTTCATGCACTTAACTATATTTTATCTAATTTCTTTTTCATTTTTTTTCCACAGCCATATGGGGAATGGCGAGATAAAATTCGTACTGCTTTCCTCATTTGGCTAGGAGGTGGAATGTCTATTCAAGGTGTTAGAACATGTGGGGATTATATGTTTAGTGGGCATACTGTGGCACTTACTCTACTCAACTTTTTTATCACCGAATGTAAGTAACTTTATTTTATTTATTATTAAAATAATATTTTTTTATTTAATGGAAAATGAATTGCTTGAATGAATTGAAAATATTTGTGCATATTTTCATCAGCACAAATAGGACAAATTTAGACGGGTAAACACATTAGACAATTATTATTACATATGCAGTCATGCTTGTGTTTTCAATATAATGAAATGCGAAAGAAGCATCTAAATTTTGCAATTTAAAGTAAGATATAAATAGATCTGTATGATTTCTAAAAAAATAGATCTATATTTGAATTAAATTCCGGAAATACTTAAGCATTTATTACAATATTGATTTTTTGGAATTGTTAAACTCTGCATTACTGCATACAATTAAAGAAAAAAAAATATTCATATTAAATTAAACGATTTGTGCTTCTTTATCTTGTTATTTAGCTGTAACTGTTGATAAAATGCAAATTAAATAAACTTTACTGCATTGTGTTTATAATTATTGATATATAATTTTGTCACTATTCTAAATATATTATAGATATGATCCTATTTTTACTATAGAGTTTCTACAATTTTAGCCATTACTGTATGTTCTTTCTGTTCATTATATATTTATCCTTAGCTTTTAAATTCTAGGTTCAGTGGTTGTTGAGGGCAAAGATATATATTAACTATTTTTATATTCTGAGATTACCATATACAATGATGCACATAAATATACATATATAATACCTGCCTTTCGCGACCAGTTGGTTTGCCAATATTAATTCACCCTAAAATGTTCAATTAATATTTTATGTAATTTGATCTCATAACAGGCTTTTTAGCAAAATATTTTTAACCTTTTTAAGTCCTTTCGTCCTAAGGAATCATATTCTGTGAATTTTCTTGACACCCCAACTTTTAAAGAAACTTATTTTTATATCTGTTGCAATCAAATTTGACCAATTTATTAAGTTTTGAATATTATAATATCAAAAAAATCAGCATTTTAATAATCTAGGCCAATTACTAGCAAAATCTTAGAAGGAATTTGTGTTTGTCAAGGAAGTGATCTAATATTGTTCGTTCATTAGTGATATTGAAATTTTTAGAAATTGGTGTACTTTATCTTTGTGCATATTTTATATATTTTTATTTAGGATATTAGATTCTCAAGAATATTTTGTTAAATATTATTCACAAAGCAGAGGATAAAGGAAAAAATTTAAAATTCGTTATGACTTTAATTAAATTAAGCATTTATTGTCTCATTATTACTTGCATAATTATTTATTTCATTATTAAAACATTTATGTAACAAAAAAAATATTTTTTTCAAACTTTAAGATAATTTTAAGATTAGTTTTTTGCTGCAATATTTTCGGATTTCATTGCAGAAAAATTGCAAAATTTAGTTCAATTTGATGGAAACTTCAAAAAAAAAAAATCTCTCTGATGTATTCATTTTTATCTTCCAAGATATATATGAGCCAAGTTATGTATCTCTAGATCATATAGTTTGTGGTCTGTATATTGCCAATACACATATGCAGACTCATTCATTTAATTGTAAGTCTAGGGGAAATTTTGGACATTGATTGTCCCAGAATTGCAATTTTACTTAAATGGCAGATGGAAAGGTCTAAATTAAGTTTTTATAAAATATTAAGATTCAAATTTTCATAAATCTGTCAGTTTTAATGACTGGTTTAGTTCATTGAAGTGCTTTTCTGTTTAAAATATTAATGCCTCAAGAGTATTTTATTAAATATTACTCACTGAGCAGAGTATCAAAATTTTTTTAATTTGTAATTCATCAAAGTATTTATTCACCCAAATTACATAAAATGTAGTTACTTATTTCATTTAGACTATTTGTTAGCAGACCTATGTACTAAACACTATAGCACTAAACATTATGTTTGACTATTACTAAAGATTTACAAATTGGTTGTTGAGTTCAGATTTGAATATATATTTTGTATGAATTAAACCATGATTGCTTTCATTAAGTTGATTTATTGAATTAATAATACAAATAATGTAAACAATTATAGAAAACTTTATCTTGCATTTATTTTTTTTAGAAAATATATTTATTTATTTCATTTTGTAGAATCATGTGCTAAAAATTACATTTTTCTGGATTTGCTGTAATAATTAACTTATTTTTTTCTCAGAGTTTTTGTCAACTTGATATCAACACATTGATGAAAGATAATTTTTTTTGATGCTTGTGTGGATTAAATTATTATTTTCAATGAAATTCATTGTTGAAAAAGATGGTTAAAATATTTCTTTAAAAATTCATCATAAATAAGAATTTAATTTGTAGGTTAAAAAAATTGATATCATTAAAAAGATTTTGAAGTTATTATAAGAAAACACCTAAATTTTGCTTAGTTATTTCATTAATTAAATTTTTCGGGAATCTAAACCATTCCTGAATTTGCTTGAAAACACACACAAAATTTCATCACAATTCGTCTAGACGTTTAGGAGGAATTCAGTCACACTCACACAGAGAAGAATTTTATATATAAAGGTATATACTAAATAATTATTTAAAATAAATTAGTTTGTAAAATTGCTTAAAAATTGAATAACTTTTATAGATGTATGGTGATTTTTTTAAAAAAATTATTTCATATATTCTGCTTGAATCTATTCATTTTTACATTTTCCTTATGTATATTATCAGAAATTTTTTTTCTTGATGTGAATTTACATAAATAAACATTGAAGCAATTTGAATAACTTCTCTTTACAAAAAATATATTGTTGGTATAAAAGGTATAAAAAGATACATTATACGTATGTAAAAATTTAAAATTACTCCATAGAATGTTGTAGTGGTACAAAGTACTTTTCGTCAGTAGATTCGGAGATATTTTGATGTTTCTATCTTATTGAGAGTTGAGATGCAGAACCGTGAAAGCATTTTGGGTATTCACCTATGACTATGGATTTCCCCCATTAGATACTTTTTAGTTTAATTTTTTTCATGTATATGTGAATGTTGTGTCTTTTCTATCCACTTTTTATTTTAGCTCGAAATTTTATATTGATGACTTGTTTAAATAATAATAATAATAACTTTCAGAAGAAATACAAATAAAACATTTCTAATTATTTCATGCAATATATTTAAAAATAAAATATTTAGAAAATAATTCAATATTTATTATGTTTTTTTAAATATTAAAATTTATACTACATCACATGTTTTCAAAATATTTTTAAGATGCTCTATATTTACAGTATTTTCTTAAATGAAAATAAAATGCTTTAAATAGAATAAATGATAGTTCAAATTAAAATAATAATTCTATTGTTAATCTTAAAATATTGCCAAAAAATTAAGCAACATATAAAAAAGAAACATTTCAATAGAAAAAAGATCATTTTTATTTTGTAAAAAAGTAATTACCAAGTTTTAAGAACAGATTTTTTTTATTTATTCTTTATAATTTATTGTTTATGCCTCTTACATTAAATAAAAATTTGTCTGAAATATTTTACTGTACATTAGTACCTTTCTTAATAATTATGTCTTATGAAACTTTGAGTCTTCATTGTTAAATGTAAGCATCTCCTTTCACTCCTAATTTGTACCCATCTAATTTAAATCCATCCTAGTGTGTACACAAAAGCACAGAGAGTTTTAAAAATACTGTCAAACAGTAATACTATCAGAAATAGTAGTAGTAGAAGTAGTAATTTCAGAATTTTTTTGATTTATGTAACAAGGTATTAAAATTTTTATTTATAAAATTTAATTTTTCTCTCTATTTAAAAAAGTGTTATATTTTCTTATGATCACATTGCAATAAAGTAGGATTATATCTGAAAATCAGCAATATGTAAAAATGAAGGAAAAAGTCAAGTCAACTAAAATTGTATTATGTATGTGCTCTATATTTGTGTTTCTTTATTACTTTAAAAGATATTATTTAAGAGTTTAGGAATCATGATAACTATTGGAATTTGCTTGTTACCTGAAGTAAGATCATTTCAAATGATTATTGACTTTTATTACTTTTTCTTCATTTCTAAAATAAAGGTACACAACAGTTGAATTTAATAGTCCCCACCCTGTATTTTTGTGCTGTTAAAAGCTTAAACAGTTTGTGTGAACAGATATATCAGTTTGTAGTTTCCAGACAAATGTTTAATTTTAAGTATTATCACTTTGATGTTGCCATTTTACTTTATTTAATCCAACTTTTTTTTTTCAGATACACCTAGAAGCATGTATTATCTGCATACATTTACATGGGTACTGAATATATTTGGTATATTTTTCATCTTGGCTGGACATGAGCACTACTCCATTGATATTTTCATAGCATTTTACATTTCCACTCGTCTTTTTCTGTATTACCATGCTTTGGCAAATAATAGGGCGTTTGTGCGTGACGACAGAAGAAGAACTAGAATTTGGTTTCCACTTTTTTACTTTTTTGAATCGGGTGTTGATGGTCCTGTGCCAAATGAGTATGAGTGGCCTGTAAGCATTCCAGAGAAAGTACAGCGCCTTGTTTCTCAATTTTTTGTCTAGTGTTACTGGAAATATCTTTTTTCTTCCCCTTGATTTTTTTTTAGTATAAGTTATAAACTTGATAAATTTAACATGTTTTTTTTAAATATAATTTAATATTTAGTACATATTCTCTGATAGCAAATCTCCAAATAATCTTCTAACAAATGGTTTCAAGAATTATTATTATTATATCAAATTATTTTTTTATATCATGAGTCATATATATTTGATTCAGACTTATATGGAAATAAATCATTACTATGCATTATTTGTTTGGTTTGGATTATTATTTAGCCACCAGTTTTCTGCACAAATGATTCTATTTTTTTCTTATTTGTTGATTGTATATGTTTATTTAAAAATTGAATGTTATTTAGTTATAAAAAATAAGGATATTTCTTTTAAAATGTATAATTTGTGTTTATTCATTGAATAAATATGTTGGTTGGGTATATTATGCAAAACAAAGTTCTTGTTATGTGTTTTGTAATATAAAAGAAATTTAATGAAAAATATTTGAATTTTATTGATATAATTCTTTCTTCGAAAGCTGGTGATATTAAACCTTGTAATTTGAAAGGTTGTTTTAGCATTACATGTGAGTTATATAAACTATAAAGTACTTAAAAAAACAGTGATATGAAATATATTTTAAAAATTTGTTTCTGGATTTATGTATTTGATTTTTTGTACCTTGAATTATTATTTGATTGATACTGAATGATTTAAAATGATGAATGTTTAATTTTTATTTTACTGACTGATACCTAATTCCATTTTATGTGATGAAGCTTGTAAATTTTTAACTCACCAGAAACTGTCATTAGTCATATTTAGATTCTTTTACCCATAAAAATATCTACTTGGAATGTGTAATAGTTCTTGCATTCAGTTCATTATTTTTTTAAATTTAGTTTTCATAGCAAAAATGCATAGAACATTTAAAAATGCATTTAAAGGCTTTTCCTTCTCTTTGTTTTTATTTTTTTTAAAAAAAGCCCATAATTAAATGTCTCAGCCAAAAAAATTGCAAAAAATTACCCCATGTTACTAACAACTTTCAAAATTTTGATTATATAATAGTACAAAATTATACACATTAATATTGCTCAAATTGTTTTGTGTGGATTCCAAATGTTTTTCTGCAAGAACATTTTTTTTTAAAAAAAATCAGATTGTTTGTAAAAACTTATAGCATTAAGTGATTAATTAAGTAATTGAATTTTTTTTTCTGAACAACATATATAAATAAAATGTGTTAATGTGTCTTTTTTCCCCCTCCCTCTTCAATGGACATTTATTTAACTAATTTCCTTTATATATCTGATAATTGCTCTATAACTTAAAATGCTTTTTTCCCTTAAAAGTTGAACATGTATGCTATATAAATGCACTTATCAGTAATAGAATAGTTGATATTTCTCTTTCAGATATAAGGTTCACCTTCTTCATTCATGGTATTCAGAACAGTGTTCTTTATTACATTTGTTAAAATATGTAATATTTTCTCTTAGAAATATATCTTATTTAGAGACATAAATACTTTGTGATGATTATAAAATTACTTTTTAATATATATTTTTACCAAATATTTACTTCTCTATATGAGATAGAAACTGACGTATCAAATTAAGTTTTCAGTTTACTATCAAACTGCATTTAAACTTCATATATATATTTGATCATCTGTGATAATGTTGTTTATGTAAAACCAGTTAATGAATAATGAATGAATTTTCATCTATATGTCTAAATAAGGTTGTGAAATTCATTAATCATCTGCATGCATGTTACAATGGGAATAATGCATTTTTACACCAAAAATGAGTTATTTACAAATTGTGATTTTATTTAAGTTTTGTTGATGAATACAATGTTGTCTTAATTTGAAGTTATAAGTTAAAGGGAAATATTTACATTTTTTAAAATCTGGCAATAAGGACAGTAGTCATTAAAATAATAAAGATTTTTTAAAAAATACTTTACATTTCCAAGGGATTGAAAAAATAATAATAAATGTGATTTGTTTAAAAAAAGATTAGTGTATTCATACGGAATTTTAAATTGTTAATGCATAATCTAACTTTAAAAAATATCTATTATCAACATGAAGTGTATAGAAATAATAAATGAATGCAGTCAAAGAATGTACTTATGGACAAAATTAGTATGGTTATAGATTTCCATTTATTAAAATTTTACTTTTAAATGATAAGTATATGCTTTTTGTTGATAAAATATCATTGTAACAAATAAAAAAAACATTTTAATATATTGGTGCTGTACTAAGATTTTAATTATGTATCTATTAGTCATTTTCCCCAGAGCTCATAAAGTTATTTTCTAAAGGAGGTAATTGAGTAGGAGAAAATATTTATGAAATTCTTCATACATATGAAATATCTCTGTCTGTTATGCAATGCTTTTTGTCATATATCATTCTAATATACATTTCATTAAAGTAATTCATATGTAAGTTTATGAGAAATTTATTGCATTTTAGTTAATATAATATTTAAATAAATTTAATTACATCAAGAATACTGATGATAACTCTAGTCAGGTAATAAATGGGTACTTAGAAGCGAGCTTTCGATTCAGGAAAGGAGAATTTATGCATCCTTTATATAAAGTAAATTATTGTTATAAAAGTGAGTTATTTTTAATATTTTATATTTAAAAGTTTCTTAAAGCAAATTCCATTAACTCATGATAATTTTTATTTACTTTTTCATCCCTTACCTATTTATTTTTAGCTTATATGAAATAGCTAACAGATAATTATTTCTTTTTGGAGTGCATAAAAAAAACTAATAACTAAGAAGTTAATCATTTCATATATATATATATATATATATTTGTAATAATTGAAAGTTGGAAGGAGACTTTCTTCAGACATAAATGAATTTACCATTTAATATTATGCCTTAAAATATGAAATAATTATTCCCCCCTCCCTCAATATATTTAACTTTCCAGAAGTTGTATGATGAAAAAGTTATTCATTTTCCATTTTACAGCATGATGTCAGCTTTGTTGCTCGAAAAGTCTTTGCTCAAAATTTAGTGTCATTTTATCTTGATACATTTTTCTGATTTGAATATGTATTTTTTAATTTAATAAAAATTCCAATATTTATGTATAAATTGAGATTTTTTCATATCTATTGTGGTGCAATAAGTTACTGATAGTTATAATTGTTTAATTTATGTAAATATGGTGTACATAATTTGTAAAATTAAGTACACGTTAGTTTTATATTTTCATAAAAAATATGAATAAAATTTATTATGAAAATAAGTGTGTTTAATTGTTCTTGAAGTTTTTAATACAGTGGGATGTTTTATTTAACTTTTATATATATATATATATATTTACAATTTTTTGAAGATTTATTTTGTAGTTACTTTGATGTTAATTCATGACAATTTTTACTTGAAAAACCAATGCTATTCAACATATTTTATACAATTGAATTTAGCAGTGAAGTCTGTTGTTTTATTTTAAGATTTTTTTAGTGATTGATTTTCACACAATTTTTAAAGTTTTAATAAAATGAAATTTTATATTAAAACTAAGGTATTCACTATGTTTTTATTTTAGTGGAAACAAAATAATTGTGAAACATGCTTGTTTTAAATTAATGTATTATTTAATTACTAATTTACTTATTTAATTACTATTTTACTATATTAAAAAGTGTAATTCAACTACTGAATTATATTTTTGTTACATTTTTAAGCATATATATTCCATACACTGATTTAAAAATGAATAAAAAATTTGAAATGATTTAAATTTTGTTCTTAGTATTCCAAATACAAAATTTTATTTTTTATGCTAATTGGTTAATTTATTGCATAATAATTTTTAAAAATGTAGTAGATGGAATAATCATTAATTGACAATCTTTTGTTAGCATTTATGTATAATTTGATTCCTCCCTTTATGATCCTTGGGAACAATTTACTTCTAACAGCAACAATTTTTGTTTTCAATCGTTGACATTTATAATTATTCTTCTCAATTATATGCACATTTTTCTCTGAAAACAGTTGTTAAAAATTTACTAATATAATTTTTTGAAAGGAAAATCTTTAATTTAAAAGATTTCATATTAGATCGCATATTAAAAGAACCTTTTAAACATATTTTCTTTCAAAAAAATTTGTTGATTATAATATTTTGTTTGAACTCGCACAGTAATTATTTGATTTGCAAATGCATACAGTACACAATTTCACTTTATTTTTGTGTATATAGTATTGTTTGAAATTAAGTAAATAAAATAAACAATTGCAATCATATACTAGATAGCTCATTACTTTTACAATGATTTTGTTTTGTTTAATCAGTTTGCTTTGTGTGTGTTTTACAAATTTTTTTACTTGAAAAATATATCACATTTTTTAAACTATATAATAAAACACTCAGCTAGATTGGCCCTAAGCAATTTTTCAAACTATTATCAAACTTTTTATAAAATTTAGCACTGAATAAACATAATGAAATTTTGAATAGTTACTTCTGCCATATAAATTTGAAGTTAAGGATTAAAGTACAACCTCTAAGCATCATCAAAGTTGCATCACTCATTTAGAATATTTTAACTAATTTAAATGGCAGTATATAATAAAAAGCAGCCTGAAAGAATTTTTCAATTTTTTGAGGAAAAGTTATGATTGTTATATATGTGTGTGTAAACTTATTTTAGCCCAGGAGGCATAATACGTATGACTAAGTAGCTAGAAATAGTTTAGTTTGCATTACCACAAACAAGTTAAAGGGACCAAAAAATTTTCACTTCAGTAGTTTTATTGAGTTGTTCGGAAAGTAATTTCGTTTTTTCCCAACAGAAGATTTAACTGTATTTTTTTGAACTCAACTTCATACTCAAGCCACATAATCATTATATGTTTTGAGAGCTGATATAGCAAGGCTTGGGTGTGAAGAAGTTCAATTGAATCTACGCAGTTGGTGCCTTTTTAAACATGGAGAGCAAAAAGCAGCATTTTCGTCATATTTTACTTCTTTACTAAAGGAAAGGTAAAGATGCTGTTCAAGCCCGAAAGAAATCAATCGAGGTGTGTGGAGAAGATGTGCTAACAGTATTTCAGTGCCATAACTGGTTTGCAAAATTTCGATCCGACAATTTTGATGTCGAAGATGCACCACGTTCTGGAAGGCCGGTTGAAGCTGATAAAGGCATTAGTTGATGCAAACCGGCTAATAACAAGTGAGATCGGTGATAGGTTAAATTTACCGAATTCAAATGTATATGACCTCTTGAAAGGCCTGAGTTTAAGCTCGATATATGGATTCCCCATGATTTCATGGGGAGAAATTTGTGTCATCCCGTTGACGTCTATGATTCGCTTCTCAAACGTCACGAAACTATTTTTGAAGCGCATTATTACCGGGAACGAAAAATGGTCTGTATATAACAATGTCAAACTCGAGATCATGGAGCAAAAAAGATGAACCAGTTCAAAGCATTTCGAAAGTCAGTATCCATTAAAAAGAGGTGATGGTGTCTGGTGCAATTTTAAAGGAATGATTTTTTTTAAAGCTTTTGCCGGATAACACAACAATTAATTCAGAAGTCTACTGTCATTAGCTGGAAAACCGAATGATGCACTTCAACAGAAAAGGCCAGAATTAATCAACAGAAAAGGTGCAGTGTTTCACCAAGATAATGTGAGACCTCATACAAGTTTGGTCAGTCGCCAAAAGCTTTTACATAGGATACTACCACACCCACCATATTCTCCAGATCTGGCGCCTTCAGATTATTATTTGTTCCGGTCACTTCAGTTCTGAACTGTTCAATAATATTGTTACAAACCTATGATTTTGCCACCCAGCACGAACTTTGCCATATAAGAAAAGTCATTTTACGATCAGCACTGTTGTGTGCTGAGCTATGGTGATTTCAGTACTTGGCAACAAAATGGATTATACTGGAAACTTCAAGAATTTTTCCATTCGACCAATAGAAACCGAGATGCGCCTTGATTGACCTTGAAGGCTCTCAACCAGCCTGCCGGAAAGTAACGAGTTTTCGAGAGGATAGAGAAACAACGGCGGAGTGTCAGCGTTGTGTATAATTCAAGCGAAGTTTGAACATCTGCGTGCCAAATCCTGTTGTCTACTATGTACGCAACGATGTATAGTGTGTGGTAGTGAGATGGCAGCTAAAGCGAGGAGATAGTAATAAATGCAGCCTTCTGGAGGATATATATTACTATCAGCAGATTCAAGAATATATTACTGAAAATAATTTTATATATATATATATAATTTATCAATAGTGCAGAGACATAAAATAATATTTGAGAATGAAGTTGTATTTCAAAATATTACTTTCTTCTGATTAATTATTGAGAAATATGGTACAATGAAATTTATTTTTTCAAAAAGTTAAACAATGGATTGAATTATTTTAATTTTTTAATTATGATTAGTTTAAGCATATATAAAAAAAGGCCTAACCAATCACAATGACTTATATTAAATCCTATTATTGTAATTAAAATTACAGATTAGAGCAATTTAGTGTTCCATAATGCAATTCCTCTTGCACTTTGTCTGCATAAATACTATTACAATAACATCTTTATATATATATATATATATATATACTAAAGCAGAACAGCAAATTATTTATAAAGATTAATATCAAAAAAGTGCTAAACTAATTTTTTAAATATTAAGTAAGTTATTCTTCAAAATCTGATATTTCCAAGCAACCTCATTTAGCATCTTTTGAAAATGAGGAAAGAAATACAATACAAATCTTTAAAAGCAAACATTAATTAAAAATAAATTTAGATGCTTCAACATTTATGCTTAGCATAAATTAAAAATTCATAAATATTTGATTAGACATTGTTTCTTTATAATAGAACTTTGATAAAACACTATATCTAGTTTAACACAGTAAATAAGTGTAATAATTCAAAATAAAATGTTAAATAGTAGTACTTTCTGATAAGTAGCAGGATGAAAACTATTTTAACATAAATGCAGATAGTTAAAAGAATTATGGAAATTAGTCACTATGCTTCTAATAAGATTATCAATAATTTGAACTCCGAGCATAAAATGATGAACAGAATAAGAAAGTACCAATCTTTTTCGGAGTGGCAATCAATTAAAGTGACTGTTTCATTATCATCTATATTTCACAATGATGCTTGCCAATATAAAGATTCATTGTATATCCTCAAAAATATGAATTCTTTGCAGTTTCAATGAAATAGAGAAAATTAGAATAGGATAAAGATTACAATGCAAACTTAAAGTGAAAGAAAGAAAATCTTGCAGAATTTATGTTTGATCAGTAACTTGTGAAGATTAAGATATACTTTTATAGAATTAGGATAATTATAATCAATTTTTCTCATTTAAATTCTATTAGCTATTAACCATTCTAATATATGTTTTTTTAAACCCAGCAATAATAACTGGTAATGAATTTTTAACAGTACCAGAATTATTACCCAATTTTTTTTTTATCTTTTCATTTGCATTTTGAATTTAAACTTAGTCAAAGCCACTCTTTTAAGATTAATTTTAAATAAGAAAAATTGCTAGTTAAAATATAGTAGAAGAAAAAAAATCATAAATTCATGGCATTGCTTTTATTAAAGCATCTGCATACTGAAATTCTTTACTGTTTTCATAATCACACATATCAAGAGCTACTTCACAGCTTTCTCTGACTACTCTCTTTGCATCTTTGGTGTAACAATTCAAAATGTTCATGCATTCTTCAGTTGCAATTGCTCCTAAGGCTTCTGCACATTCATGGCGTACCATTTCATGTTGAGTCTCATCAAACAAAACTTCAGCTAGCTGTTTAACAGTTGCATCATTTTGCATTTGTCCTAGTACATATGCTACTTCATGTTTAAACAGAACACTTCCGCAGCTGAGCCCTTTTGCTAAAGCTACTGCCGAATCTTTTGAATTTATATTCCTAAGGCTAAACATGGCTTGATACCTTCTATAAAGATGTTGGGAATCATCTAAAAGTATCTTTTCAAGTTGATCAATGGAATCATAAGAAGCTTTTGGCAATGGCAATGCTGGATCAACGGATTGGAACGGATTTTCGGATAGTGTGCTCACTTCTGTATCAGTCATCTTCCGAACAGCGAGTTGACAAGTTTCTGACACCTCAACACAAGGGTCGTTAATATATTTTTGAAGAAGAGGCAGACTGGTATTTTGGCCGATAGCAGCTAATGCTTCGGCTGCTTCATGGCGAACAATTGGTTCTTCTGACAAGTCCTCTAAAATTGATTCTAATTTTGAAACTGCCCGAGGGTCTTGCATTTGACCCAAACAGTAAGCACACTCATGTTTGAGAAGAGCAGATGAGTCTGAGAAGCATTTTTCTATATATCTTATAGCCAATTCACCCTTAATATTACGAAGAGTAAAAAGTGCCCTGAACCTTTCTTTCAAAGGTCTTTCAATATCTAATAGTATTTCACCAATATTTCCGATTATACTCACATTCTCTCTTACATCTTCCATTTCTTGAATCAAAGCGTGTATGACGATTCTGTTGTGTAACTAGTAATGACACGGTTCCAGTTAATGAAGAAATTGAGCTAGATTGTTTCAATTTTTTTGTTGTAATTAAAATTAAATGAAATTTTTATTCGAGATAATTAGATTCGATGGTTGAGGACAACAATAAAATTATTCTATTCTATAATTAATATTTTAATGAATGGCATTAATGTCTGATATATGGTGTCAAAAAATCCTAACAGTAGAAGGAAATACGTAAATAATTACTTTGACATCTCACACATGTTTGAGAAAATGAGTTCAGCTGTTCTGATAGCTTAAAGGCTATCTATTAGGGGGAAACGGCCTTTGCTGTTCTATATTCCTCATCTTATCTCTCGAACTAACAAACAAGACTACTGTATAAAGCTGTATTCACCGAAGATTCCTTTTTATAAACCTGTATTGTATAATAACAGATTTTTTTTTCCGTATCTTAATTAGTTTTAACAAGAATCATGTTTAGATTTTCCAGTAATTTAGGTCGTTTATTTCAAAGTAAATCGTGTAAAAATATTCATACTTCTACAATTTCTAATGCATTGAAATTTAATCAAGAACATGATGAAATGAGGAAAACAGTCAACAAAGTAAACAAAATGGAAACTAAAGATTTGCTTTTTAACTGCTTGATTTCCTAATTTTCATGTATATGTGTGAATTAATATATTTTTTTTCTTTTTTAGATCATTGATAAAGATATAAATCCTTATGTTGATCAATGGGAAAAGGCAAATATATTTCCTGCCAAAGAAGTTTTTAAAAAATTGGGAGATGCTGGGCTTTTAGGAATTACTAGGCCAACAAGTGAGATTGTGTTTATTGTTTAATGTTTTTTAGTTGTATTTAAATAAGCATTTTCCAGAATTTCAGGGTGTTCATAGAACTTGGTTCTAAATTAATTCATAAAAAAAAGTGGTGTTTTTTTTTTTTTTTGTTCTTACTTTGCACTGATTTATTAAGGATTTATTTTGCACTGATTATTTTAGTTTACATTTCATTTTTCTATTGTTTATATAGTTTTATGTTGATAAAAATATATTTATTTACATTATGGGATAATTAAGGACTTTTGTTGCTACTGAGATAGAATCAGGTGCACCAGTCACTAAAAAAGGGCATTTATGTATGTATACGCACATACACATATATACAAAAAAAAAAAAAAAAACGTGATAAATTTAATGATATTATTTATCTTATTCAAAAGGCAACATAAAAAAACATATCTGTAAAAAAGGTTGATAGAAAATATAATTTATAGAGATATAAAATTAACTTTTGGGGAGAATTGTCCAATTTGAAATATTACTAAATTAAGATTATTTATTCATAAATATTGGGAAAAATAATTTACTATTTAGTAAAGTTCTATAAAGTTATGATATTAAAGTTCATTACAAGTGGCCTACTTCCTCAATACTATTTACTACTTTGAAATTATTGATCTGATTTTTTTTCCTTGGTTTTTGTGCAGATATAAAACTGTGCATAGTAAAATAAACCTTAAAAATAAATTAGCATGTAAAGTGAAATAGATAAAATAAAGTGAAATATGAAAATAAATTAAAATAAATTATTTTATTTCAAATTTTTTTTACGTTAAAGTAAGAGTATGTATAAGATTTTAAAAAATGAAGGAAAAAAAAAAAGAATGAGACAATGAGAATCAAAAAGATATATTGCTGAAACTTCTTCAGTTTTAAGTAGCATTTACAACATTAAACAATGTTCAATAAAATTTGAGAATTGAGTTTTTCAGGAACAGAAAAATTTTAGCGAAACATATCAAAACTTCCCCAACTAGCTAATATAATTGGAAATTAGAAAAAAATTAACACATTTGGTGACTTATCTTGAAACATTAACAACTGTTTACCCTTCAGGGCCACGTTACATTTCATCTAATAAACTGAGTAGGGGGAGGGAGGTAAGTTATGGTGAACTTTCTGATTTAATGAATATTAGTGGGTAAGTATGTCTTAAAATGATGAACTATGATATAAAAAATATTTCAAAGATATGCTGCTTGTAATTATATTGTATAATATTAATTAAAAAATTATTCTAATAATTGTATGTTAGTTTGTTCTTTCCCCCCTGGCAACTGTAGTTTTAAAATGAAAAAATTACTGTTTGCATAACTTAAGATTTGTATTTTGATTTGATATTTATCAAAATTTAATTCAAATATGAAGAACACCTACAATAAATAATTTAAATTTCACGATTATATAGTGTTAATAATGTAAATTTTCATTATGTTTTTTTTTTTTTAATCATGGGAACTTTTTTAAAATTCTTTATCTCTAAATAACAGTTGTTTAAAAAATCAATATGAATTAACTTTTTTTTGCCTGAAATTTTCCACTTAATATAATTTTAAATATTTTTGAATATAATATCATATATATAATATTAATATTTTATGTATATAAATATATATGTTATTATATTACGCTATTATTGTTATGCTCAATTTAAATAAGTGATTCTTAAGCTTCTGTTTTTTAATAATGTAGAGAAGCAGATTCACCTTATAATTTTCCTTTTTTATTTTGAAAGTGGGATGTGAAATAATTTATTGGTGTAGCTACAGTTAAAAAGTGAATCTGCCACTAATTATTAGTAAAGTCTAACAGGGAATAATCTTTAGATATAGAAAAATAAATTATTTTATTCCTCAGTGAAGCAATCCATTAAAGCTTTTTCTGTGTTATCAAGTTTTTTAAAGAAGTGTTTGTTATATGTGAATAACAGTGTTATATGTAATCTGACTAGAAAGTATGTAAAATGAGTTTGATTTTAGTGAAATATCATCTTCATAAAATTCATACTTGAAGTTTATGGTGAAAAAATTGTTTTGAATATTAGTGGCACACAACACCTACTGGTTTCTTACATAAAATTTTTGCCTTACTAGTATCCTGTTTTTAGTTTAACAAATTCCTTTATATTAATTTTAATGTATGAAATATTTTCACAACAGTGCTTTATAAATTGTTGAAGCAATTAAAAAAAAAAAAAAAAAAAAAAAAATAGCTAAATTAAGTATATTTACTATTTATTAAATTCTATAATTTTGATAGATTTTAATGACATGAATTACTTTTATAAATATGCACTGTGTTCTTTAAAGAGATATTATAAGAATTTAGAAAAAGTATATATATATATATATATATATATTAGAATGACCAAAAATATGTTTATTTTTTATTCTTTTTTGCTGAATCAAATGTATATTTTCCATTTTTTACCTCAATAATATGAATAAAATTGCAATATAATAGCGGTAACACATACTAACTTGAAGTCAATGCAAAATCTTATATGGTTCTTTAAAAAAAAGTAAGTTAAATTATATTTTTATTTATTTTAATTGTTTCCTTTAATTAATCACTTTAGTATTAAAAAAAAACTTTGTCTTGCATTAATTGTTTAAAAATATCACATTTCCTATTTATTTCATTTTATATGATCACGTGCTCAAAATAACGTTTTTCTAGGTTTTATTTGTTGTAGTAATTAACTTTTTTTTAAAAAAAAAATCAGAGTAATCTTAAGACTTCTAAAAAAATTTATTTTATTCCTCATTGAAGCAATCCATTAAAGTTTTTTCTGTGTTATCAAAATTTTTAAAGAAGTGTTTGTTATATGTGAAGAACTTCTTGTTCTTTTTTTTAAAATCAAAGCTTTCGTAATTGCTATAGCAACACGTTATTAAAAGCTGATTTTTTTTTGAGATGCTCGTAAAGATAGTAAAATTTTTATTTTTCGTCTACGGATTTTGCTTTTATTTTTTGCCTGTGGATTTTTGCTGACGCCAAAAACCTAATCCCAAAAACATCATGTTCTGACATGATAAAAAAAAAATGGGAAAACTTTTTGTTATTTTGTAATTTATTACCGCATTTGCACAAATTTGATGTCAATGGAAATGACTCAATGAGATAGATTTGTTAAGATAGAGAAATTGACCAACAACATGATCAAGTCAATTGTCTTTGTCAACATGATTAATTAAGTACAATCTCGAAATTTTCCCATTATAACTACTTTTTTTTTTTACTGAATTGATATGTTGTAATAAAACTAACCTCTTAATAAATTAATGGGGCATTCTGATTATAATTTCGGGAGTTATAGGGTTTCGAAAAATGGCGCTTCCAATGCTAAATGAATCTTATGAACTCTCGGTGATATCTCGAAAACTGTTTCATATTTCCTAAAGACTTTTTCCATTCACTTAAAAAAATATCGTATCTCTTAAATTTATGAAATAAATGCATAAATAATTCAAATGTAATATTTTTAAATGAATTTTTAAAGATGAGGGGGAGAAAAAAAACCTGAATTGTAACACAGTTAAATTTTTGTACGAGAGCAAAGCTGGCATGTTAAAACGCCTGAATTCAAAAAAAAAAAAGTGTTCATGCCTTAAATAATTTTTTAAATATTCACAAAAATTGTAAAATTCCTTCAGTCGATTTGCAACGCTTTCTTTTTGAGGGAACCGTATTTAAAATCTGCTTTATAAAGTATGAGCTTTAACGACTATTTTAATAACACAATTATTTAAATAGGAAATTTATTTTAAAATAACACGATTTTAATTTAACATAAATTCTACTTTCTTTAATTTTTCCCCCATTCAGAAAATATAAAATTAGATTTCTGGACAGATTAATTGTTGGAATGTTTATGTTTTTCTCTTTATCCACAGTTATAGTTTGCAAATAAAATAAATAATATAATAAAGGAAATTTTTTGCATTCAGTAAATTAACACCAAAATAATAAAATAAATTAGTATTAAATGACCAACTATTATTTATCAATTAAGTTTTTATGATCTTAATGGCTTGATGTTGATCCTTCATTCATAAATTTCTTTAATTAGGTGGAGAACATATAGAAAATGTCCTTAAAATGATTCTTTCAAAGTTATAAAATAATCCCCTCTTGCGTTTATTTTTTTAAAAAAAATCATTGTTTTCGAATTGCTGGTTTGAGATAACGTGTTGGTCTCAGTTGTTTGCATTTATTTATTTTGATTACATCAGCTTATACATACGAAATGTCCATCACTCAATCATTCTTACAGTAGTAAATTTAATAAATATTCTTTTCGATTAACAATTGTTTTCGTCTGAAGATAAGAGTACACCCTTTTAATAAATACCCATAATTTCATTGGCATGTAATGACTTTACTGTAATAGCATTTCTCGAAATAGCGACATTTTTTGGGAAAAAATTTCCTAAGCAACATTTAGTGGATCAAAAAATTCAAAGTTTTCTTTGCTTTTACTTGATAAATTCGTCTTCAATTACTTATTAACGAGAAAGGAAACATCTTTTCATTTTTATGCATAACAATTGCTTTAATTAAAAGTAAAAATAATAAATAATCAACGAAAAGCTTTTACATTGAAAAGTTTCAGAATCATTTTAAATAAGTTTATGCAGAGTTTTGCCTCAAAAAATTGAGAATACAGTGGATTTTCGTACATTTTTAATAACCACTGAATATTATCTGATTGATTGCTACTCTTTAATCTAATTTTGTCTTATCTTTTCTTGAACTTTTTAATGATCATTTTTGTATGATTAACTTCGTTAGAAAAACTGAAAGCTAAGCATTTAACTGGAAAAGGGCTCCTCGAAGAGAAACCAGTATTGATGTAAGGAAATTCGTATTAAGATCTGAAAAAAGAAAATCTGTTATTGTGAAATGTCTGAAATGGTTGGTTGAAGCCAGACTTATGTCCAGAAAATCATTGTAAAATTTAAAAATGATGGATTGATTAAAAATAAACGTGTGAGAGAAATAAGAAAGGTATTCCGAGTGATGTCGCAAAAAAGAAAATTTTGAAAGAAATCAAGTTTGATCCTAAAGAAAGTGTAGTCAAACTTGCTGCAGAAACATCTGAAATTATAAACAGAAATGTAATTGCTGAAACTGTTCGAAATGTAACTAGACAAACTGAATATAAAAGTCGAGTGAAGCTAGAAAGAAACCGTTCATCAGCTTGCAAAATCGAAAAAAGCCTTTGGAGTTTGCAAAAACTTATCAGTTGATTCAATAACAAGAATTAATAGAAAATTATATTTTGTGATGAAATTAAATTCAACATCTTTGACATTGGTGGCAGTCGCACCGATGGAGAAAACTCAGTACCACTTTAGATCTAAAAAATTTACATGCTACAGTGAAACATTAGTGACGATTGTCTTGAATTGTAGTTGTATATGGCTTCAGCCAGGGTAGGAAATTAAGTTTTTATAGATTCCATTATGAACCATATTGTTTACTTCGATATACTTAGCTGCAATCTAAAGGGAAATGCTAAAAATTTGGTTTTAGAGGGAAATTTTATTTTCGAGCGGGACAATGACTCAAGCAGAATGCATGTAACTTCAAAATGTGATGTCTCATTGTAAACAGCAGCTGCACAAACCACCCAAGTCTCCCGAAATCTGTGTCACTCGAAATAGCGGTTCAAAAACACAAAATTAGAAACAAAACCTATTTTAAGACAAGTTTTTAAGAAGAATGGTGTGCAATATCTTCATACCCCCCCCCCAAAGTTGGTTGAATCGGTATCATGATGTGTAGAGGTTATTATAAAAGCCAAAGAACATGCAAATAATTATTGGGACTTTCTTTGTTTTTGAGATATTACAAAAAATTCATTGGTGTATTCTCAATTTTTTTGTGGCAAAAAGCCCCCCCCCCCCAAATGAGAATACAACAATGTTTGTTTATATGATATGCATATTATGTTTTTTTAATATGCTTCTGAACTTTTCAATTTAGAAGTTTTTTGTTTATTATTCTTTATTTTGACGTTAAATTGAACCATTTGTCATGTGCAAAAAAAGAAAAGAAAAAAAAGATGTTATTATTATTTTTTTGGTAATGTTTTATTTATATTGAAAGTCGGATTTACCAAGCAAAATCTAGGTGTACTCTCAATTGTTTTAGACACTGTATGTCATAAAAATTGATGTATGCAGGACCAGCTAAAGAAAGACAAAATGACGAATTAATGACCGTTAATTAATGGCTGTAATTTTACGAAATACGTTTATGAATAGCAAAATTACAGAAGTGTCCCCCTTTTTTGTTGTTGACGACTTATACTTTTGAAAGATTTTAAAATGTATTTTTTTATACATAAGACATTAATTTATCCAAAGCAGATATTAATCATCATATTACAGTAGCATAAGCATCACTCCCCATATTTTTTTTTCAGTATTTGCTTTTTTACAGTCAAGATATATCTACAATTCACTTCGAATGCGTCCGTTAATACCAGTTAGTAAATATGATTACGGCAATCGAATAAAAGCATTTCCCTATCAAATTTTTTGCTCGAGGAGCACACCAGCTCTATTAGAACGACCTGCATTGGAACCTGTAGCATCACGACAGAAAATTTGGACTTTTTCTTCGAGATTCTTATCTGAGATCGCCTTCCAAATAGCTTGCGCTCGTTCAATTATCCAATCTCTGCACAATAATGAGATGCTCTTTAAATTCATATGAGATTATTGTAGACAAGAGTTTTTCTTTCAGTTTTCCAGCATTCTAAGCAGGTCACAATTTTCCATCCCAGTGTAAGATTACCAAATCGGAAACCTCAGTTTGGAAATCTAATTTTTTTTTCTGCGTAATCGTTCTATTTTTCTGTTCGGATTCTTTGAATTGAAGCTTTAATCATCGGAAATTTATCAATGTTATAACCAAGTGTATCGATTGTAGTTTCAAGAATAAAAATAGAATCATGAATACTCAACTGGTACTTATCTAATACAGCAATTAGCTTTGGAGTAAGGAAATCTAGCTTCATTACTGATTTACTTGTGCTAGGTTTTGAGCTTTTGGCAAATATTGGGAAATCTTCTGAACTCATATTTTCACTTGAATTCAAAGAGGATTTTTTTTTTTTTTTTGCAACTATACAAATAATACGTGGGATGTTGATGTGGAAACATATTTGATTCTTCAATTTTCTTTGGTAGCTTGAAATCGCGATTTTTTCTCTTTGTTGTCATTTTTTTTTATCCGCTCCATCTAAATGAGCGGGTCGGCCCGGCTATCTTTAGCACTGAGAGAGCATCTTTTATCTCTCTATTTTTATTAACTTCAGTAAATCAGCATGTGCAATGTCGAACAATTTGTCTAAATTACTTACAAATTCTTGTTGCTGCATAAATACGCCTTTTTTTAAGTCTCACAAAACTTGATATATGTCAATGAGCTTCCTCGCGCAAGTTGGCAACGTTTTGGTAGGTATGCGTGCCTTTTCCCAAAAAAGAAAGCGGGAACAGCGGGATTTGCGCCTCCGTTAACAGTTAAAATTACTTTTCGAATCCTACGAAACAAAACTGCGAGAACATGACCATTAGAGGAAAGTTTTGTGCTTGCTCTTTCATGTTTTATGTCCCTTATAAAAATTCTCACTTTTTTAGAACTTCGCAATACCACTGCCATGTTTTATTCACTGATTAAAAACTCTATTATTATTTACTAACGAAGCAACGTGGAATTATAAGTGTATAGACCAAGGGATGTGCGCTTTCATTAATAAATTGGTGCCGGCACATTTCATGGGTTATTCACTATACCGCCAAAGCTTTCGAAGTCTTTTTTTTTCTTTCTTTTTTGCACATTAAATGAATGAAGAAGGGGCCGTAATCTATTGACTGTTTTTAGTTTTAAGAAGGTGGTTGATAAATTCTACGGGAAGTTAGAGGGAGGAAAGCAATTGATTCGATGTTAGTGGATATTGAGGCTACAGTATTTACAGGAAGCATCAAGCAGTGTTTGGGGAATGTCCAATACATGGAAAATTTCTCGAATTTAAACATGCCTTCCCGTGTATTTTGTGAAATTTTACGGAATCCTGCCGTACAATAAATTAAAAAATTATGCATGTTCAAGAGTTGCTTCCTATTGACCTGCCAAAACGATAAACTTTAGCCGTGCAATTTCTGGCTTAGATGGAAGGGGACGATGCATGGCCCTGAAATATTTTGTCCACAGACGAAAACCATTTCTATTTCCAAGGTTCTGTCAATAGTCAAAATTTCAGAATATGAAAAGAGAAAATTTGTTCCTTATGCGGTTATTACCTCTTCATTCTCCAAAGATCATAATGTGGTTTGGGTATATGGCTCATTTATTGTTCGCTCCTTCGTTTTCGAGGAAATTTGCCCTTCAGTCTTGTTTTAAAACCATAGAAAATAAGAATTATCAAAGAACTCATCTCTTGTTTCTTCAAAGAATGTTCTATGCGGGCACACAACACACACATAGTGTTATATGTATGTGTGTATTTGCTTGCAGATAATGTCTTTACATGTATGTATAACATTTAAATATTCTTAATTACTTGAAATTATGTTGGAGATTTAGTTAACAGTTAGTTTTGGGGATTTTTGAAAGTAATAACCCTTCTTGGATATTTATAACTTATATAATAAAAGATTTCAGCCATCCAGATAATTCTATTTTATTAAAATCTTATTTATTAATATGAAAAGATTTTTAAAGTATTTTATAAAACTGCCTGCGTTTATTTCATCATTTTTTCTTTTTGAAGAATATGGTGGATTAGGTTTGGATTATTCTTTTACTGTTGCCTTTCTTGAAGAATTGAGTAATATAAATTGTCAAGGAGTTCCAATGAGTATAGTAGTTCATACTGACATGGCTACTCCTGCACTAGCAAGGTAATATTTTTTCTTTAATTTTACATATTTTTTATAATGATAAACATAAGAATTGTGCTTGTGAAAAATGTTATACTGTTATATTATGTTCATGTTATATTGTCTGTTTAGTGATATTTTATTGCTCAGAACTATGTTATATTTGATCAATTTGTAAATTTTATCTTTCAGATTTGGAAGTGAAGAACTTAAACAAGAATTTCTTGTTCCTTCAATTGCAGGGGATCGAGTTTCTTGTGTTGCAGTTAGTGAAGTGCATTGTGGTTCAGATGTTGCTGGTAAGTTTTTCAAATTCTCTTAGGAATCTTCTGGAAATCTGGAAAACACTCATCTTGCTCACAGCTTTCAATATGGCAAATATTTGTCTTTCAATACTGCAGGTTTGGAATGCGTACTTCCAAGATGTTTGGAATTTTCTTTAGTTTTATTGTAATATTTCTAAATAACATGATTAATAATGGCAACATTTTTATCACTATTGATGACTGTAGTCACACTGGACAATCATTATCATGATATTCACATGGCCATTTTCAAACTTTCAGCACCTCTTCTAATGTGCAAGCAGTGATAGTTTCATAGTGAATGTGTGCAATTTAAATATTTAGCCTTTAAAAAAATGTATAGTGTTTTGTCCTCATTATAAGTATAAGGATGCAATTGCTATCCATTACAAACTATTCCCCAATTACACTTGCTGGACAAATACAATTACCTACTTTTCTTTCTAAAGCTCATATATATTCTGAAATGCCATAAAATTGCTGTGATCTCTTTACAGCCCATCACAATTGCTGCTAAATGTGATATACTTTTGGATTTCTCCTCATACTTAAAAAAGAAAGCATATTTATTTAATTTGTGTAATATTCTGTGGTATAGATATTCCTTTCTGTAAAAACTTGACTACTGTGTATTCTATAATTAATTTGATTGAAATTGTCTATATAAAAGTGATCTTTTGAAATTTTTTTTTTTTGCTCATTGATGTTGTTGAATCTGACAGGACATTTGATATAGTACCCTTTGTAAAAGGCGTGGAACTTACTGGGTATCAATATTTCTATAGTTTGGTTTGAAACTCATAACTTAAGAAAATTAGTTATTTACTATACTGAGTCATTCTGTTTTGATTTTCAAATCTTAGTTTCTATTAGACCAACACATTTTGAAATGGAAGTCTATATAACATCTACATGTCTTAAGTAGGAGTGGAAAAAGTAAAAGCAGTGGTAAGCATCTAGTTGCAAATAGTGAAATAGTAACTTAATCCACATTGTTTGTTTATTTCCGAAATTTTCTGTGGATTTGTATTTGATGCCAGATAATTTTGGTATAATTTTTGGCAAGATTTTATAAGGATTGTCTAATGTGGTCAGCAATTATCTTGATATTAATGTGACTTAAAAATGTATCAAGCATTACCATATATATGTTATACAATTCTGATTTTTCACTAATTCGAAAAAATGGCAAACATAAACAAACCATGCAGTCAAAATGAAAATAACCTAGAAAGATTAAATTAAAACAGATTTTTTTTAAATGTAGCATAGGAATAGTTAGATATTATAATAAACATGTTGCTACTTTTTCATTGAACTATTTAGAATAATTTCATTCAGTGTTAACTAATAATTTCAAGATTCAATTGTTTTGTGCAAATTGTAAAGACAATAAAGAAATGTTCTTACTATTGAAAAGAAGATAGTTCTGAATATTTTTTAACGCTAAAAATACGACATTCTGTAAAGAATTCTGGCACAATAATTTTTTTCTAGAAATAATGATTTTTGTTTACATTAATGCATAAATATTATATACAAAAATAAATTTAGAAAATTCCAATATAGAATATTCAAAATTATAATTATTATTTGAACTTAGTATAGTTGCTTAATATTTTTATTTGATAATTTTGTATGTGTGTTAATAATTCTTTAGTGAAACAGCCTTTAAAGTTTTATTTATTCTAATATTATTTAGCAATTAAAACCAAAGCTGAACGGAAAGGAGATGATCTTATAATCAATGGAGGCAAAATGTGGATAACAAATGGAGCTCAAGCTGATTGGATGTGTTTGTTAGCCAATACTAGAGAAGGTCCTTCACACAAAAATAAATCTCTAATTTGTATTCCATTGGATGCACCAGGTAATAAATTATTTGTCTTACATCTTTAGATCTTAGTTACCTCTTTTTCTTTATCATACTTACATATTTAAAATATTTATCAAATTTAAAGTTATATTGTTTGTTGTATTAATGCTTTTTATATTTCTTTTGATATTACCATTGATCCTTTAGGTAGCTTTTCTTGCCTCCTTTTCTTATGTATTGAAAACTGGGTTATTTTTTCATTTGTTACTATTTTGACTTATGAAAAAATAATCTGTTTTATTTTGTGTGGTAAGATAAAAAAAACCCCGTGAGTTAATTGATTTTTGTCTGAGAAATTTAATTGGTTCTTTAATTTTTTTAAAACCAAGATCTTCTGTGACTTTCTTTTATCTTAAGAAGGGGGAAAAATGCCAGTTTCCATAACCTTTTCAAGGTTTTTTTTTCTCCCTTCTGTAGAAATATTAATTTTATTATTTCATTAAATTTTTAAATTTTGAAAATGTGATATTCCTGAAATATTATTTGCTAATTTCTTTCAAACTATATGGAGATATAATAATAGTAATTAATTCCTGAATGTTCAATTGTATTGAAGAATAGATTTAGATTATTTTTTGAAAGTTTACCATTTCTGACAGCAAAGTTGCAATTATTATGTACATAAATTATTTTCAGATAAAGTATAATTATCTTACATATACATTTGGTTCTCAATACTGAACAGTACTCAAAACAGTGAAAGGGTATACCTTATATTAAAGCATCTGATGAAGCAAATTTTTTTTAAAAAATATACATCTTAACTCTGTTATACTTTAAAAGCACCATTAATATATCAGAATTCATTCTTGGTTCATTTATATGTATTCATTTTTTTAAATGAAATAACTTTAATTTTCTAAATAAATATTCTCACTTATTCAGAATTATAATTACACTAATATTATTTATAAATTAATTCATTAATTTTCTTAAGTAAATTCAAGAACAAATAAAATAATAAAATGAACCCTAATAGCTATTATAAAATCATTATAATATCTGAATAAAGTAATTTATTTGTAAATTTATTCATAGAATTTTTTTTCATTGATATCCAGAATTATCATTAGCAATAGAATTTGATTTCGGTAGCAATAAATTTTTTTACTGTGCTTTATTTTATATAAAAAGTAAAAGTAAAACAAACATTTATTTCTCTAGATATTGTTGAACAACTAAAACAGATTATTCCAATTAAAAGTTTTCAGAAAGTAAGATAGCATTTATATAAAAATACTTTAGATTATTTGGAGGTTGATGATAACAAATTAAAAGAATTAAATTTTTATAGCGTAAAAGTATCGATTAATAAAATGTTTTTCTTAGAATTCACCCACGTAGACACAAAATGTAAGGCTTTTACTTTTATTTCAAAAGATATGTTTATTTCTAAATTTAATGGCCATTGTTACAAATTTCAATGGAGAAATTTATTTTAGAAATTTTTAATTTGATAGAAAAACTGTCATCAAATGATATAGTGACTTGAAGAAAAAAAAAAAATGCCAATCACACATTGTTGTTCATGCGATTGACTAACTTAATAAAGAAGGGATAAGAAACTTGAGAAATGAGACATTTAAGGTGTTTAAGATAATTAGCATATTTAAAAAAAATCTTTTTTCTTCTACATTACATACATAATATTTAATTTTTTATAAAGAAAAACATATTCCTGTAATGAGAACAATTTGAAATATATTGAATGGTAATGTTTGCTTACCTTTAGAATAATATTGATATCATTTTCCCGATTCCTTGTATTCTTCTCCGAAATTACAAAACAATCTTATGACTAAGCTGTGAAGTCTCTTACTTCCTTTGGATGGATAAGACATTATGCAAGTGATAAAGAAATTGACATTTTTAATTATTTTTCTTGTAAGGTTTTTCCAGCTTCTTCACCTACATTAAGGATTTCTTAGGCTGTTAAGTAATTAATGTGATATATATAAAATTTTAAATTGTTACTTGATATGACTGAAAAATTAATTGAATTGAATTGGTTTATTGTAAAATGTATATATGTGCAAAATAAAACTGGAGATGAAAATTCTATTACAGAGTTGATAATCAGCAAAAGCATGAGACTGAATGCTTTGTAAATAAATTGTATTAATAAAATTAATATAATGTTGAAAATCAAAAGGCCAAAGTAAATATATTTTTTCAGATTATAGAATTATTTGAGTTTATCTGCAAGTTACATTTAAATGAAAATTTAGAAATTTCATAAAATGGTTTAATCTTTATTTCAGAATCAAGGATTTTCTAAAATATTTATTGCAAAAAGATAACTTTTAAATTACATGACACCATTTTCAAACTCATTCTTTCTTCTGTTCCAGGGATCACTTTTAATAAAATTAATAAGCTGGGAACCTGTAGTTCTGACAACGTTCAGTTTTTTTTTGAAAATGTGAAAGTGCCTGCCAAGAATATTATTGGTGAAGAAGGAATGGGTTTTATATATCAAATGATGCAGTTTCAAGATGAAAGGTTAGGTGCTTGTGTAGGAGGTAATTTTTTATTAATTTCTGCTCTTTGATAGTAATATTCATTTTTAGTACAAGCAGATACATGTGAGTTACACTCATTTTACTTGAATTTGGCTAACATTAATTATTATTGTGCTTTATTTTCATGTAATATGTTAAAATGATAAAAATGAGCTGAATATATTTATTATTTAAGACAGCATCACTTATGAAATTGCGGGTGTGGATCAAATAGAATTAATGCCATTTAATTGTTTACAATATGCACCTACCCTGAATAGAAGCATTTTCTGTAAATTTTAAAATAAAATAAATTCATTAAGTATAAAATAATTTATTTTTTATTACTTTATTCTATAATTTCTGAAGGGTAATTTTTTTTAAAAAAAAGTTTCTTCCATCTAAAAGACATTTGCAACCAGTAGAGCATAATAAAATCAAATAATTTCATAGCAAATAAATTGCTTAAGAAATTTTGTGAAATTCTGTATTATCTGGCAATTTTTTTTTAGGTCCCGGCTAACAAAAAATCTGATTATATATATATAATCTGATTATATAATTTTAAACTCTAATTTAAGACCAAAAAATTTCCTAACTTTCAACTTCCTTCTAAAAATATTCTCTTATTTCCTGATCCATTCCGTTTGTTTTAGTTAATTCAGCAGAAGTAATTTAAAATTACTTAATCGGTTAAAAGCCAACAGATCTCCTAGCTCTGAGTGAAAGGATGAAAATTGCTGATCTAAACAAAATACTTTCAAAAGATTTATTCCCTGATTAAGCATGTGTAGAGGAAATCCCCATCGAAATCTCATTGTATATAGGTACTATAAAAAATATTTTCCTGGTCAAAATTTCATGGTATTTAAGATCATGGATAATGATTTCATTCCCTATTTACGCTTTTGCTTTTGTGCGATACTGCAAGTGGATGTGCCTTGTCCATGCTCTTGTAAATAAATCGTAATTTCCTGGGATGAAATAAAAATGAACATAAAACTACAAAGTGTCATCTATGTCTTTGAAGCCATTTTCTGTTTTTCACAAATAATAACTTAAAGCAATTAAATTTTTTGATGAAAGCAGATAACAGAGTTGTGGCCGAAATAATGGAGAAGACAGGTTGAATTTTTAAGTTCATTTAATTCCATCACAGGAAGCAAGCATTATTTACAAGCTGATGGACAAGGTGTGTCTGCTCACAGCTCAGCAGAAAAGCGTGAAGTGAAAAAGAAGGGTGGGATAACATTATCCCTGGACTTAAATACCATAAAATTTTGATAGGGAAAATATTTTTTATAGAGCTTATAAAATCAGATTTTGATGGGGACTCCCATGATACACGCATAAGATGCAAAGGATCTTTTTAAAGGTATTTTATTAAGGTCATCAATTTTCATCCTCTTGCATAGAGCGTGGGAATCTGGTCATTTAGCTGATTCAGCAATTTTACAAAGCTTCTGTTAAATTAACTAAGATAAGTAAATTGGATCAGGAAATAAGAGAATATTTTAGAAGGAAGTTATTATGGCTAACTTAAATTGAAAATTAAGAAATGAATTTAAATCGTGAGTTTAAAATATCATCACACACACACACACATATATATATATGCCATATTTTTGGCACAGAGATAGTGCATCTTACTCTTGTTCTGGGGGTCCCAGTTTGGGCATGGTTGTTCTTCTGAGTGTCATCTGTGAGGTGTGTGACTGTGCCCCCCCCCTGTAAAAAGGGCTGTGCAAGCTACTGACTTAGCTACGCACTCAATACATACTCTTGGCGCTACTTCAAAAACAAGAGATGCTCCTTTCAGCTTGAAATCTGCTGATAAGCATCAGCGGGCCTTGTTCATGGCAAGTGCCATAACAACTATATAGATATTCTTGATAATAAAGACACCAATTTGTATGCATTATAATTGCATTTAATGAATGATTTTTATTTAGTGCCTCGTTCATTATCAAGAATTATCCAAGACACCATTGCATATTGTAAAGAGAGAACAGCTTTTGGTCATCCTATAATTGATAATCAAGTTATACATTTCACCTTGGCTGAGTTACAAACTGAAATAGAAGCACTCCAAGCCCTAATCTATAAAGCTGCAGGTATGGGTGCATTTCTCAATCTCTGCAGACATTTTGATATTGTTCCAGTTGTTATCAAAATAGTTATATCTTTTTGATAAATTTTAATTATTAGAGAATTAAGCTCAATTGTACAATTCCAAAAGGCGGATATAAAGTTGAAATGATTAATGGACTATTTAATAATATTTATTTACTTTAAAAGGCATGTCAAATGTTACCATAAATTAGAAGTTATTAGATTTAAAGAAACTAAAGAATAATCGTAATATTTAAACTACAATAAATAATTGTCACATCCAGTAAAAAGGCCATGTCTTGCAAATATTTCCATTGCAAAGAATTAAATTATTTTAAAATTTCATTTGTTTTAGCATTTAACTTAATCTACTATTTTTTTGGAATGAAAATGTAATTAATTGAGAGGACAGAAAGAAATATGTTTTACTTGTACCAAAAAGCAAAAGATTTCATTTATTCTGTTTATAGATACAAATTAAGAATATTTATATGTTGCATCAAAATGGGTTGTGTAAATTAAAAAAAAAAAATCTTTTTAAATAATTTGTTTGGCAGGGAGATTCATCAGATTGCATCTTGCAAGAAATCGCAAAAGGTAATATGGAAATTTTATTGGTGCTCAAACATTGATTGAGAATATAATGCATTAAATTTTCAAATTTCATAAATGTTTGGTACCATTAACAAACTAAGATTATCTCATAATGTTAAGTTTGTGACTCTCTTTTAAATCTTCAAATTTCAATTACATGCTTTGTTTAGGAATAATTTAAACTTAGTATAAAAAGATTTTACAAAAGCATCTTTCTTTCCTTGTTTTAGTTCTGAAACTGTATTTTTTATAAGTTCATTTCTGGCTTTTATTTTGTTGACTATGCAATAAGTTATTTGCTGATTATTCGATATTTTTTCAGGTTGTTATTTAGTAATTTAATTTAAAATTTATGTAATGACTATAGAATAAAGATAGTATTTTTCTTTTCCTTCTCGAGAGTAAAGTTAGAACTATCAGTGTCCCAATTTATTTTTGAATTGCACATGGTTAAAAAACAATTACCATGTAAAAAAATATTTCTTTATATCTCAATTTTCATTATTTATGGAGTATGATGAAAGCCTACAAAAACTTTCATTTCAATTATTTTTAGTGTAATTTCTGCTGGCTGCATTAAACATTTTAACCTCATTATAAGTAATGTAAATTCTTTTTTCTCAGCTCAAATGACTGATGGTGAGGATGTTACATTATTGGCATCTATGATCAAATTGAAGGCTGGGCGACTAACCCGAGAGGTGATTGACAAATGTCTCCAATTTTGGGGAGGTATGGGGTATACTTCCGATGTGCTCATTAGTCGTGCTTTTCGAGATGGTAGATTGGTATCGATTGCTGGTGGAAGTGATGAAGTCATGCTCTCTATAATTTCAAAGTACATGGGAATTTTGCCAAAACTCAAATAATGTGCAATTCTTTACATAAGTGAACAAATTTCTTTTCTATATTTTGTGCAATTAAAAGGTTAAATGTTTTGTCTAATTTTTAATGTTGTCATGTGGATTTTTAAGGTGTAATGAAGAATTTTTATAAAATATATTTTTTCCATAATTAATAAAAATTGGCAAAACATCAAATAGGTAAATACATTGCAATTCAAGCAGGAATTACTTGATTATTTAAAAAATTAATTATATATTATAATTATTGCTTATTTTGTAGTCTTATGCCAACAGGATTACTGTATTTTAATGATAATGCAATATTCAATTTCCATTGCACTTTCTAAAAAAAATGAATTTTATAATCTTGACATCAATTGATAATTTAAGGGAAAATATTTTAATTAGTTTTTGGCATGCAAATGTAACAAATTTTGAAATTTTTATTTGTTGCAATATATTAAATATATACATAATGTTATTTTTGTATGGGGAAACTTTTATAATAAATTTTTTTGATTATATTTTATGTGGTTTCTTTAAATGAACAGAAATGCATAGAATATTTATTTAATTTAAAAGTATATTGATATATTCATCTTGAACACATGTACACACACAAATATATATATATATATACACTATATTTACAAATCAATAAAATCATTTAAAAATACTAATATATCAACCATCTACAAATAGATAATTACATTTGTAATTTGATTACCACTACAAATTACAGCTGTGCTTGAAAAAGTTAATAAAATTTTAAAGTGACTTGAAAAAAAAAACTTTATAGAGATTGTCATTATTTTAAATTTTTAAGTAAACAAGGAATAAATAGGGTCATTTATTATATGATATCCATCATTAGTATCAATTATATATAAAAATAAAATGCACCATCATTATGCAATTTTTAGTTTAATGACTGCAATGCTTCTCTTTTCAACTTGCAGAAAACAAAATTTATAGTTACCCCCCCCCCTGCCCTTCCTTCTGAATTTCTACAAATATGAAAATACTTCCTTTATATTCCTTATACTGGTTCTTAATAGAAACTGGGAATAATATTCTGACTGTACATTTATATCACATGAGCTGTCATCATCAAAAATGTTTTTGATATAGTTTGCTCTTTTAATATCCAGCCATCGATGTAGAATACTTTCTATGTCATCAGAATCTTCAAGACTTCCCATGACTTTTGTAACTTCCCAAAAGAAACATTCTAACAAAGTCTTTGTTTGAGAGAGAGAAACTGCCTTTTCCTCAGATAGCAAATAAATAGCGGCTTTGAACACTTTCTGTGAAATTTCTGATGAAAATTTTGTTGCAGATATTAAAATGAATTCTTCAACTGACTGAATATTCAACATCTGAAACATCATCATCAAAGCATATTGGCAAAGTGATATTTTGCATGAATCAGACATATAATCATGCTCGTCATAGCAATTATCATATAAAAATACAAGTGTGTTGAATTTATCTTCTTTTGTTTTGGCTAAAATGAGATTTTGGAAACTCGAATCTATTGATTCAATACCTTGGGCTTGAAGAGACTTCAGTGAATGTATTAGCTGTAATATGATGAAACATAATTCCTTTTCATTTTCTTCTGTTAGAGAGATAGGCAAGTTTTCTGTGAAACATTCAATTGTTAAAATATTTGAGCGGTCTAAAACTAAAATTGTTGCTTGCATTGATTCCAACTCTGCATCATTAGAATTTTCAAGTAATTCTTTGGGTATGTAATCCACAAATTGCCCAAAAACCGGGTATTTCATTTCATTATTTTCATTTAAACGACTGTGTTGTTGTTGAACAGTGACCTATAAAACAAAAATTCATTTCAGAAAAATTGGAGTTACGATTGAAATCAGTATTCTGTATGTATAACTACACTTGTTTTTATTAATCATTCAAAATTCCTATTTTTTTAAAATTAAAAACACATAGATAATCATATAATTTGTAATATATAAGTTCAGAAATGCAGTATTAAATTTTTTTTCATGCCAAAAATTACATTATTGAAATGAAATAAACTATAAAAAACCATTTGAGATTATTAATCATTTTCACTATTGTAGAATTGAATAATTATAATGCCACATGTGAATGTTATGTTCCATTATTATTTAGCAGAAGGAAAATAGTGAATAATGTATATTAACCATAAATTAAATATAATTTATTATGAGAGATATAAATAACATTTTAAAAGCCATGCAGGTTTAAATAATGAGAAAATAATATTTCATAATCATGTTCTTGACTTTATTTTTAAATAATTAATAGCATATATCATAAAATTAAAGCAACATCAAGGAGATTTCATTTAACTATGTTAAAATTGAAATTTAATTTGCTGTTTTGAAAATTAAGTTATTAGTATCCGATAGTTTTAAACATTCTCCAATTATGACTTTTTGCTTTGTGCCCTCTAGTTGATAATGAATTTATCTCCGGGTAATGTTTTTACATTTTAGTTTTAAAAAAGCTTACCACTAAGGTTACAGGATATTCTGGATGTTTAGGCATAGTTGCATGATAAGCAATTTTTTCTCCAAATGCAAAAACTGAGGATGGTTGTTCAACATCAATTTCAAATTCAGCCCATTGAAATTTTATTTTATGCAGTTTGGTTAAGAAATCTTTTCTTTTCTTCAATGCCTGAAAAAGGATGACATATATAAAATTATGTTATTTTTTATAATACATCTGTATTATTCATATCTCTTTAATGAATGTGTACGCAAATTTAGATGTGCTAACATATAATTGCATAATATATTTCTCAACATAAATAATGTTGTCTTAGAAGACAAAGTATTAATTTTGCATTAACATTTTATGCTTGTAAAACTCCCTACTAGTTATGTTATTATCTAAATTTTTATATTCTTATCTGAAGTTTGAACTGGTGAGCTAATTATTGTAAAAATTATCCAGCTGTTTATTAAATTCCAATAATGAAAAGAATGTCTTTTTGTTAGTGGAAAATTCAAAATTTAAGTTTGAAAGTATGTTTACAGATAAGTTCTTTATTCATTTATTTATAATATAATAACATTTTTCCAATTTTTTTTATGGGAAGAGGGAAATAAATTTCTATATTATAATAGTTTCTAACAATCATAATTTGGTATATAAAAACCTACACTTTCTATTATTATATTGATATTTCTTCACAATATTATAGAAATATTTAAATATTCATATTATGAAAATTTTTTCACAGCATAATATTTTCACTTGAAAGTAATCTTAAATATTTCTTTCGTAAAAAAAAAAAAAACACCCTGAAGGAATCAATATTTCTCGGATATATTATAAAATTTATACATGCTTTCCTAGGTCTAATTATTCTAGAAGTTTCTTAAAAAATATGAATAAGCATAAATAAGGACTTCAGTCAACATACTTGAAATAACATGCATTAATTTGAATTTTAATTGTCTGCTGAAAACCACGCCAATTGTTTAATTTTAAATCTGGTAAAAAATAATACTTAACAATTTTTTTTATAAATTGGCAATATTGTGAGAATAAAAATCAAGAAAATATGTTAATATCTGCTAATATAATAATCTAAAATGTATGTTAAAATACTAAACACAGCACAGTGGAAAGCTAGTGAAAGCAAGACATCTGTATACTTAAAAGCTTATACCTTTATCCAATAAAAAAAGAAATTTACACATACATACTATATGTAGTAAAAGCAAATAACTAATCTTTGTTCAATAATTTAATTTAAATATGAAAAAGGCAATTCCTAATGCTACTTGAATACAGAGGAGAAAGAAAGTGTATTACCTGATTTATTAGTTTGACAAGAAGTTCACGATTGGATATGGTCAAAACTAAATAACTATCTTCTAAAGTTTTCCAAGGATTTGGATTTTTTACAATATTACTTATTTGAGATTTCATATAAATTGGAGGTGGACGTGCTGGAGATTTTGTAAGAGGGGAATGTTTGTTAAGAGCAAGAACAGGTTTAGTTGTTTTCATCGGTGGTTCTGAGACAGTTGTTACAGTTACATTTATTGATTGAGTATCCATTTTTGATTCATAAATAGGCAATTTATTTTCTATTTCTTCTTTTCTTTCAAATGAAGTTGATGACTCAGTGGAAACAATAACCCCCTATAAAGGTTTAGAGAAATTAATTGATATGTAGTATAATATGCATCTTTAAAAAAACAAATTAAAAAAATATTTAAAAAAATTGTAATTAAATATCAAGTTTTTTTTTTAAAAAAAAGAAAGAGAATATCATTTTATAGCTCATTAGAGGAAGAAATATCCAGCTTATTCAAAGTATTATAGGGTTTTTTTTTCTACTTAAAATGGTGAATAGCATCAAATAAAGAACATTAATTTTCTTGTTATTATCACAGATAAAATACAATCCCTAAACAAAGGAAGATTTTTTTTAAATGCATATTAAAAATATAAGCAAAATGTAGTATACTTTCAATCTTCCAAATGGCTAATTGTTTATAATGATGATTGTAGTGTTGAACAAGATTTTAACTAAATTGATTTAAATAATCTACTTTAATTATTATTTTTTATTTTTTTTATTTTAAAATTAGTTCAGCTAATAAATTTGAATATCTCTCTTAAAATATGAAATCTTACCAATCCAAGATAGCAAAAACAGTTTGTTAGCCACTAATCACCGAGGAAAAAATCTTGCCTTTACAGTTAAGTGATTATAAATTGAATTTAGTTCACCAATTTTAAATATTCTCTATTTCCAATTCCTAAAAAAATGCTTTCTTCGCATTTTATCTAATTCTGTATATATAAAACCATCCTGAATATCTTCAGCTAAGATTGTAAAATTCATATTTAAAAAGTATTGAATGACAGTGTAGCAAAAATGCTTATAGTAACCATTTTTTAATATTCTGCCATAGAGCTTACCACAGATACTGAATTATGATTTCCAGAATTATTCGACTTGATATCTAGTATTGTTCCATATGCATTTCCTTCGACTGATACTTTATCATTCACTGAAGAAAGATTTTCATTTAATGCTTCAGTTTCTTCTGGTGTAAGAACTAATCCAGTATTGTCTAAAAACAAATAAATGATTTAAGTCACATATTTAAACAAAGACATATTTTAATAAAGTCATATTTAAACAAATATTTACCAATTTATGATAAATTCAATAAATTTATAATAAATTAAAACTAACAATTTACTGGAACTTTTTTGAAAATTTACTAACAATCAATCAAAATTCATTCATTAAAGAAGATGCATAACTAAAAATAAAGTTTGAAAACAAAAGTGATTTTCATAGAGTGATTGCCAGGTCACTTTTTTTCCCCAAAATGTATCTTGCAATCATCTGAAATTTAGTTGATAAAATTATAAGAAAAAAAATGAAAATATTATTTATTACCAAAATGTAAACTCAAGATTTTACTCAGAAAAATTTTAATCTTATTTTTTACTTGCCATTTCTATGAACTTATATGTATGATAAAAAATTTAAAACTATGTTTGAAACAAGAATTTTTAAATGCAAAGAAAAAAAATATTTTAATTTCAAATTTCTTTTTTTGTACTGTATATACATACCATATATTCCACAATCTGAACGCACAGTGAATGCCTTAGATTGTCTCTTTGGAGCTTGTGGTTTAGTTGGTGATACAGGTATTTCAACATTGCTAACTGCATTACAACTCAAGACTGGAAACTAAAAATGGATCCATATTAGATATATGTTACTACCATTACCAAACAAAATCTTTGAAAAATTTGTTTCCTTCACTCATAAAATTATTTGAAAACAAAATCTGCATTTTTTCTAAAATTAATGATAAAAAAGCTATAAAAAATTAGAATTATATTTTCTCCAAGAGTGTCATCAAAATGTTAAAGGAAAATATTATTCTGATATTTAAAGACAAGAATTCTATTAATATAAAAACAGAATAACATAGTTATTGTCAATTAATAATTAAAAAATTAGATGTATAAAAATCATAAGCATGCATTCTAATTTGCAGATTTCTTTTTGTTTGATTTTTAATAGTCGGGTTTATGATAGCAATTCATAAATGATATGTCATTTTTTTTCTAGACTTTTTAAAGTGAGTCCTTTATGCTAAGAATAAAAATTTGGCAATCAAAATGAAACAATTCTCAAATCATGACTTCCCATCAATAATTTTACATTGTAAATTGATAAATAGAAGGCATGTTTGTTAAAATATTTCTCAGTGATGATGTATCAACTTCAACATCTAGTGCTGCACAAGATCTAACATAATTAATGCAATTATTTACACTAATAATATAAAATTAATTACAGGACATAATTTTAAAGTGTTGGATTATTGTTTAAAAAATCATACTGTACTATGCTAATTCACTTAAAGAATATATAAATAAAAAAATAACTGATAATTTGTATATAAAAATGTTGCGCAATATAATCAAAGGCATAATACAAGTCCTTCTGTCATCAGAGTATTAAAAAAATGAATGTTTTGTATGGTTCATAGAAATTATTAATTACTTTATAAGTCCCATCTGGATTCAAGGATTTATTTCCTGGCAAGAGTGAATGAGCCCTGGGAGGTGGTGGGGGTTTGGGTGGGCGGTGGGGAGAAGCTCCTCCATTCTTCGAACTTCCAGACGTCAAGGTACTTGCTTGAGAGACACAAGAAGAGCGAGATGGAGTGGGAGAGTTTGAGCCACCAGTTGTCTGTCTTTCATCTGCGTCCTTCAATTAAGAAATCAATTTAGATGCTTTGGGATAAATAGTACATAAGAAATGCTACAGAAAACTACTAACTTTACTTTAATTAGAATATATATTTGTAGAAAACATTTTTTTTTCGCAGATAAATACAACTGTTCCAGAAAATTCTCAAAAACAAGGAAAAGGAATCAAAATAAAAAAAAATCCATTACCCGTGTAAAATTTTTTGCCGTGGAAATATAGAATAGATATTGATCGCCGTTTTTCTTTTCAGAAAATTAACTAAGTTTTCTGATAATGTCTGCTCAGGAGTTATCATTTTAATTTAGTTTCTTATATATAGTATTTAAACACAATCGAAGAAGCGGCAAGATTGATGCAGTCAAATTATAAAATGTTAATAAATGTTCGATAACAATTTATGTGTATTTTAAAATTTATGAGTATTTCTTCGTTATATTTCCTTTTTTCTTATTTTCCTTTTTAATATTAGATAATTTCAATGTTTTATTAAAAAATTTTAAAAAATAAGACAGGTAGAGCAAACATTAAATTAATAAATAATTTAAATCAAATTATAATTAAAGTGAATTTTATTAATAATTTGATATAAAATTTTCAAATATGTATGTTTAAAATATCAGAAAAATTGAAACTAGTTTGTATTACGATTGATAGATGGCGCCTAGATCAATGTAAATTCCATCATGTGATCAAAGAGAATGACACAAACAATTTGAAGTAGTTCCACGTCTGGTTTGTTTCACTCCAACGTAACGACTTTCGAAAATGAAATCGAATATTTAAAAACGGCAGAAATCTTTGATATCTTTATCCAAAACTGTATAAGAAGTGTAAAATATTGAGTTGGTAAGATGGAAAATTCAATCATTTTTACCCGATTGCCAAAAGTCATTATTTAAAAACGTCATTGATGCAATTTGGCTTTTCAATGCTAATAATTATAATATATTTCTATTTTAATCCTATATAGTTTAATAAAAAGTGAATTGCAAAGTTTCTAATTCATTAAATTTATATATTACTCTGAATAAGATATTGAATTAGATTTCCCATGAATTGCCGTGTTTTGCTTGCATTTTTGAATTATTTGTTTTTCGGTTTAATCAAATTCTTTTTATTGCGTCGATCAGTAAGAAATATAAAATTACCGTATTTAGTTAGGATACTAAGATTTAAATTTTTACATGCGTCAGTATTTATTTTTCAAAATCATTCTAGTTTATTAGCAAATCTTAATACTATATATATTTTTAGATATTTAAGAATTTCGGACGTTTTATGATGTATTTCAATTGATTTATTTGATGAATATATGAAAAATTATATTCCAAATTAAAAAGATTTTTTTTTCGAATAGACAGGCTAATTTAAAAAAATCTTAAAGCTAAATTGCCATTATTATATTTTAATTCAGTCATTCTTGCTCCAAAGTGTTTTAAAAAAAACCCTGTTAACTGCAGCATTTATTTTTTAATCTTTAACTCTGTTTATTTATTAATAGCAATGATTTTTTTAAGTAGCAAACCTTAAATACGTTAAAATTTATAGTTGATGGCATTCAGTATCAATTTAACTAAAGAATGTTTGCAAATCTGAAGTGAATACCTAGCAATTGATTCTTGAAAAGATCATTGAACATTCTAGTAACTTCCTTTTCTTAAGAGAGAAGTGAATATCAAGCTGACATCCATGTAAAAGATAATTGATTGGAAAATGAAATCTATAGAATTAAATAGATGCACCTAAACTATTTTAGGGTTATGTGCATTTGAGTAATGTAAATACAAATACTGACATGCTTTTAAGAAATCTGGTGTGCAGTATTTTAGTTTTTGCTGTTTTATTATTCAACTTCAATTTGTTGTTTATTTCATACTCATTATGCTTGTAAACTTTATTTATGAAATTAGTTTTATTTGATTGTAAAGAAATTTTATGAACCAGATGTTTCACATATCGTTATCAACTTACTAACTCTTGACTCCTATAACACTCATGTCAAGATTTTTTTCTCCCCCGCATGGAAAAATTTAAATACGTTAATAGTTACTGACGCTAAATTTTACTGCTGATGTATTGAAAATGCCAATATTTCCTTTATGAATAGAAATAATTAATTTTTATTTATAGATAAATAGATGCCAAAGTAATAACTTAGAAATCCATAGCTACATTAAATATATATATATATATATATATACCTATGATTCATTAAACATTTTGTATTGAAATATTTCAATTATTTAATGCAGTTGCTCTAGTTAAATTATTAGATCGATTAGGTTCTTGTATTAGGTATAGCACATGCTAGCTATTAATTTGAAAGATGTCATGTTGATCTGATTATGCTCACCAATGGCATGTGATCAAGTCAAATTTTCACCATTAGAATACAATTGCACACAATTAACATTGAACTGAAGTATATACAATTGTTAGCATTTGTTTAAAATACTAGACGGATAAACCCTTTTTTTTTTTTTTTTTGCAGTAGATAGAAATTACACAAAAGAATATTCATGAATAGCTATAATAAATAATGATTTGCAACATAAAAAAAAATGTCACACGTAGAAAAATCTGTCAAAGATTTATGAAATAATGGGAAAATACTTTCCATATAAAATTAAATTATGCATGGAAACATTTTTTTATTTAATTTCTCATTTTAAATATAGAGAATTTTTTAAAATGCACGTAATTAAATGCTACTTACTCATCATAATACAAAATAATATTTTGTAGTTCTTCAATATCTTAGCTGTTTTCAAAATCATTTACAGGTATTAGAGTTGATTTATTTTTGGAATATATTTTTTAGACTATTGGATTAATTGATGCAATATGTATATATATTGTATACCATATGGTTTGTATTAATGTACATATCTACACTTATAAAAAAACATCACCATGTTTATGAATGTACATATGCATGTTACAATGCATATGTACATATTTTGTGCCTATTATAATGCCATTACCATTGGAATTCATATATCTCATAAAAAGAGACCATTCAAAAACATGTTTTACTGTATTATTGTGAATGAATATTAATTAGATCCATTAAACAAGTATTTAGAATGATTTACAAACATTGAATATAAATAGATTTTGAAAAGTGATCCAAATTAGAAGATTAATCTTAAAAAGCAATCATTCTCAAATTTATGAAGTCTGTAATTTTCTCTTAAGTCAGAATTATATCTCATACCAAATATTAAATGGAAACAAAAGCGACTTTTTTAAACTAATTTTTTAGCTGCAATTGAGAATTCAGTTATTACCTATTTTGCTTTATATCCCCCCTTTAAAAAGTCTATACTCATTTAAGATTTGTTTTTCTAGGAAAGATAACAGCTTTTCTTTTCATATTTCATTAGAAATTAACTAATAGTCAAAAATATTTTTAAAAAATTAAAAATGCACTTTTTTTAAAATTGAATTCTTTGATAATCTTCTCGTTCTCGAGAGGTTTAGTGACATTTAAAAACAGTTATTATAATTTTTTTTAAAGTTTTCCTTGTTACTTATTAGAGCTCAGTTTGTTTCTTACAGATTTCTTAATTATCATTTAATTTTTGTTGAAAGTGAATATTGTTCACAACTGTATGCCAACATTCATAATATATTTTTTCAAATAATTTTTTAAAAAACCAAAATTCTAAATTATTTCTATAAAAAAGTATTCAATATATATATTTGAAAAATGTGAATTAAATATCATAGATATAATAATAATAAGGAAATTATGACTATTTATGAGAAAAATTATTTGTATAAAATTTTGCAGATTGATAAATTACTGCTTACCTCCTGTTCTTCAGTTAGTGGAAGTTGTGGAGGAATACTTTCATAGTTGACTTCAGATTTTAAATCCTGTATTGGGGAAATAGTATCAGAATAGAAGCTCCCGTAATCACTAGATACACTGTTTCGTAGGGATAAATCATCTGCACTTGCTGAAAATGAAGACATGGACCCTGAATGCATTGAATCGAACCCTGGATTTACTGTTACTGATTTATTTTCCAAATCCATAGGATGAATTATCTCCAGTTTAGCACGTGGTTTTTCAAAGTTCTCACTGTATTTCCAAGCCTTTGGGTTTGGACAATTAGGGTCAAAAGCTGAAGAATCATTTTCTTTTTTTATTTTAAGTAATTTTTTGATTGAGAACTTCTTCCGGGATCTTGCACTGTCTTCTGCATAACCCATAGCTAACATCTTACATTTTGAATATTGGGTTAAAAGGAAGGAACTTTTTGATTTTGACTGCTTTCGATGATCATCTAAATCCCCGTGTAGATTCCAGGAAGCATAGCCAGTTTCAGTGTCTTGAGAAGAAGTTGATGCTGTGGATGAGGCTGATGAAAACGCCATCACTTCTCCTCGGTAACTGGCAAAACTGGGGGAATTGTCACTCATTGTAGGAGATGCTCTTCCAATATTGTTTGGTGGGTCTTCTGTAGGGGGATCAGGAATTTTAGGTGGGGCAGGTGCTTGTCTTTTAGTATTGTTATTGCAGTGGCGTGCTTGTTCCAGTTCCATAGCAAGGGCTGCTAGTTTAGATTCTCTTGGAACAACCCTTTCAGATTGTTCATCTTCTTGAATCTTCCTTTTGGAATTATCTACTTCATGATATATATTACTCTCTGCATAATGGCCTACTAGAGAAATATTTGAATTGTCTCCATAGTTTGAATTTGCCTCAGCATAATATAAATCATCAAGTGCGGTAGAGTCAGGGTCCTTTTGACCTGTTTTAATCAGCTTGGGCTTTGAATAAACATTATCTGTTTGCTTAGTTGTTGGGCGAACAGGTTGCTTTGCAGGTTTTGCTGGAATCTTGGGTTTTGTTTTAATTTTAACTGAACAATTACTTTCTTGCTCGTTCAGATAACTGTTCTGCGAAGCAAGATCTTCGTTTTCGCTTTCCGTGGCATTTGCATTTTCTTTCATATTCTTTTCTCCATTGACCGTTACATTAATTGAATTGGAAGCTTCGTTCTTATTCAATTCCTCGGACGACGAAGAAGATGATGAATTACTTCTAGACACAAAAAGATCCGAAGCTGGACCATATATTGCGCTGGGCTTAGCTGACTTTTTTGATGTTAATCCATGTAAAAATGATTTTCTTGGTTCAACGTTTGTATTGTTTTGTATTAATTCTTCATCGGAACTAACCGGTCTTTCTGCCGAAGTGTTATCTGCATCATCGGTTCCATCCTTTGGAAGATGTTCATGACACTTGTTTTCATATGCGCTCTCACCACTATCATCTGCTGGGTCCTCTTTATTATTTGATTGCACTCCTTGGTCATCTTTCATTTTATGGCGGTTTGCCAAGGATGTATTGATGGCCTGTAATATTTGACCTGCCATTTCGCCGCCGCCTTGCCATTCATTGTTTTCATCCGGGAGTGGGTTAGTAGTGTCTCCCACTCTTTCTTCACCGTCCGAAAACATCTCCGGATTCCCCTGCCGTTCACAACCACTACCGCTTAAGTTGGGAGTGGAAATAACGCAGGATGGAGGCAGGGCATTATTCACTAGGTTATTTTTAACTTCTGCTTTCGAGTCTCCAACGTTCGCAGTCTCGACAACTGTAACCTCGCCTGACGACACTATTTGTGCTCTTTTATCGTCTTTTATTGAAACATTAATGGAATCTTTTTCGTCTTTACTCGGCACTTGTGTATCCAATTCAGAATCCTTGATATCCATTTCCGCGAGCTGAAAGCTATTATGCAAAGATGACTTATCTTCATTGATGCTTCTATTTTTTTCATTAGTGGATTTGTCTTTTTCAATAGCGTCGTTACCATCAGTGACTCTCAGTTCGGTAGGTTGTGCACTTTTTACTGTATTTGTGGTTCCTACATTGCATTCTTTATTTGTTATGACTACTTGACTAGGTTTTTGAACATTTTCTTTCTGTTTTGTATTCTTTTCAGATCGGTAAGTTTTTTTACCATTGTCTTCAGAAATAGATGAAGCTGTTTGAATTAAGTTAGCATTATCGGCATTGAATTCAGTGTTAAGTTTAGTCATTTTTGAAAAAGCTTTATCATCTTCTGTTTCGTCTAAGCTGTCCAATCCATTTTCGTTTTCGCCATCGGAAGTATTCATGTCCCATTCCAATTCTTCTGGTGCGAAATCTCTGCCACCATAACCTATGACCAGAGGTTCTTCATTTGCGAAACCGACGTTACTTCCTCTCCGCGCTTGCTTTTGATTCGTTGGCGTTGAAACTGTTTTCTTCAGGATACTGTGCAGAGGAACAAACAGTGTATCTTCACTTTTACATTTCATAAGTTTTGAATCCCTGGTAGAAACTGTGTTCTTAGTGCCTTCGTGCTCGTTTTGAGGCTTAGCACCTTTCTCATACTTATTGTTTGTACCATTCTGATCGATTTTGACCTCCACATGATCATTTCCGTTTGACAAACTGAAACCGTTCAAAGACTGACATTTGTTTCTGATCTGCGTAAAATCTGTCTTGGAAATTCGTCCATTGACATTTCTTTTCGATTCATTGTCTGAGAGTAATTCCGAGTCTGATGCATGACCTTTTTTAGAGCTTCCGTTGACATTGTTTTTTTCCGAACCATGATAGGATTTATTAATTGTCAGTAATCGGCCTTGAAAACCGGTTTCCAATTTAAACGGCTGAGAATTTTTGGTATTTCTTTCGGATATTAAGGTTTTCCACGTTGTGTGAGGAGTTGAATTACTCACTTCAGAACTGGCAGTTGAAGCTTGCGATACATATCGTATGGTAGATTTTTCATTCCGATCACTTGAGGCAGTTTCGCTCATTTCATGATCTCCCACAGATTTGAAGCAGTTAGAACAGAGATCTTTCTTCCAAGCATTTTGAACAAAATTTTGACAAATGACTGACATGTTGAATTTTCAGTTAGCCTTGCATTTTAAATTTCCTAAAAAGATAAAAAAAATATTTTTAAGGGCAAAATCATTGAACAGTACACTTAAAATTTAGAATTAAGATTATATATAAACATTTGAATGCTAACGATGTTAAGCTAATGAAATCTATTTGTTTTATAGATTATGTCACGCATACGGGGTCTCGAGTTACTCTTCAATTTAGTGAAAGGCCAGATAAAGTCAAAGCAAGATTGTGTCGTTGCGGCTCTGCACTGCCTGCTGATCAATGAGGGCTTGCAATGTGTCGGCACTGGGGAAGACTTTTCGGACGATGATGCCCGCTCCACAACAGAACTTTTACCTGAGCACTGGAACGAGAACCAAGAAGTCTACACTCTGCGTTACATTTCTAAAGCCGCTACGAACCGCTATTTAATAAAAGTGGTCAAAGCTGGAGGCATAATGCATATCAATATAGTATTAAACGAAGACAAAACAGCTGCTATGTCGGCAAATATTGATAAACTTATTTCGGGGGATTTTCGTGATTATTCTAGTGCTTACAATGATTTGGACTCCTTAAAAGATGCTTTTCAGAAGGATGTTGTTGAAAAACTTCTGAAGAAACCTAGCGTCGCTAGCACTTCCAAATCAACTGATAACAGATCGTCACCTCTTCGAGTGGGTCCTTCATCGGTCCGTAGGCCTCAAATGCCGATACCACCGGATTTCGGAAACGATTCTCCGTTCTCGGGTGGTCAACCAGCGTTCCCTGAAGTCGGAGGCAGAGACCTTGATCCACTTGGTAGAGGTTCTGGTGGTATGCTTCTAGATCCTTCAAATTTTGGAGTACCAAGGGGTATCAATATGCCTCCTTATGGACCCCGACCAGGTTTGCCAAGGGGTTCTGTACCTCCTGGTGCTAGATTCGATCCTTTTGGGCCTCCTGTGCGTGGACCTAATAGATTTGAACCGAATCCAGATCATTTCAGACCTCCTGATTTTGATGATTTCATGTAAGGCATTTACGATAGAACTTTCAGTTTTTTGTTGTAAATAACACTTTAAAAAACTGTATGTTGTATTTTTTGTTGAAATGCAGACTTTTCAAAGTGAAACTTACGTAAACTCTAAAAATGTAAAATTAATCTTTTTGATAATGGAAAAGAAGTATTCTATTTTCTACTTAGTAATTGCTATTTATTAATAAATATTTGAAATTGTCAGATTTTTTTTTCATTCGGTTTATATACAAACGGAAGAGTGTATAAGAATAATAATTGAGAAGTAGAATACTGGAATCTAAAAGCGAACGACCATTTAATTAAAATAACATCATACTTAAATTCTGCATATTGTGTATACAGACCTTTCTGACGAATCTCAATACATCATTTAGTGACTCGAAGCGTTAATGTCCGAAACGTAATATTTACAAATAACATTGTTTTGAAGTACGAAATTGGTTTTAGTGCTGCAATAGTTTCGGCAATTCGCTTGCTTTTTATAATGAAAATTTTTAAAAAATCGCTGCGATGTACTCTATGCTCACCTTTTAAGGTATACGTGAGCGACAAACGATTTTTCCTGTAGAGTGCCAGTATTCACATATTCACCTTTATTAGCAGAAATAGGGTTTTTAATTGTTTTATCAAACATTTAGCTAAAGACTTCTTTTTTTTTTTCGTAGGAAATTTTTAAAGTACTCATCCCCTCCATTTTGCATCAAGATCTCTAAAATGTCACAAAAGTAACTGTCATTTACTTTACTTTTCGTCCTTAAAGCGCGTGAACTTGATGGAAATGTTTCTTTCGATTAATCATGTTGAGATTTATTGCATCAGAGGCTGAAAGCAGTGTTTTTTTTTTTTTTTTTTTGTGCTATAGTTCGCGATTCCGCAAAATCATCTAAGATGTCTGAAGAAAAATGTGGCTTTTAATAACGCGAATTTAAAATAAGATGTAATGTACGATCTTTCTTTAATTAGCTGGCAGATAACGGAAAACCGAAATCTCAGAATGTTCTAGCAAACAGGAATGAATTTCCTCATTTTAACTTCTCGTATATTAAGTATAGAAGAATTATTGGAATAGTCTAAAAATTCCAATTCGAGATTTTGACGAATATCCACGTTTTAGATCCTAAATTGGAAAAAAAAATTTGGCAATATCGATCTTGGAGATAGAAAAACGCATGAACTAGACGAATGAAATTTGGTATACAGATTTGTAGATTTCTATGAAATTTTGAGCAAAATCTATTCAGAGCAAATCTCCGTTCGAATATAAATTTAAACGATGCCTTGAAAACGAAGAGAGTTGAACAATTTGGTACGCAGATATTTGCACTATGAATGCTAAATCTATCCATTTTTGAGCAAAATCCAACAACGGTTGGGTCATTTGTACGTTCAGAAATAGTCAAAAACACAATGGCTTAAATTTATGAAATTTGATTCGCGATTTTTTTTACAACAATTGGAGTACTATGTCGACTTGTAGTTTTAGGTGGTCGGAGAAAAAATGCGTCTAAAACAAAAATTCGATTTTCGTATACAGTTAACTGCATGCCAAGGATTAATTGTCAAGAATTGGAACAAAAAATTTTTAATAACGCTGGATTCATGCCACTAGGTTAGCATTTCATGGCGATATACATCAATGCCTTAAAAGGTTCTCTGCCCTGCTCAAGGTGCACGATTGTTTACTAAAGATAACGTCTTCATTAGAGAATATGCGAGAAAGTTTCGGGAACACCGCTCGTTTAAATACCATTGGAAGAGTTTAGTTGGATAGGCCATAGAACTGTTTTATTCTTTTCTTCTCAACAACTCTAAATTTAGGTATAGAACTTGAAAGGGGTCGATGAGGTGGCGGGGGATCTTCATAGTGATCCCCCGCCACCATAGTGAATTGTAAAAAACCTTACTGATATTTTATGTGAATGGTGTTTTTGAGAACGTGACAAAATCTTTTTTCTTTTTTTTTTTAATTCAATAGAAACATGGCGAAAAAAATGTATTGTTTCTAATTTATACGACATTCGCATACATAAAGATTTCATACTCAGTAGTGATACATCAAAATAAAAACTGGTTGAGAATAAACGTTGCTCTCACTTTGTTACCAAGTGTAGGTGGGGGGGATATTGATACAGCAGGTGTTACCTATGCCAAGACGACCTCCTTTGCTTGGCCTACACCCAACATAAGCAGTAGGCGAGAGCAAGGCAGGATCACCTTATTTTTAATCGTGCAACTGTTTTAGCTCCGCAGCACGTTGTTCGATATTTTCTCGGGCAAACATGACACTGTCAAGTGTTTTAATATCGTTTTTCGAAAGCGCTGCGATTAGAATAAATGATGTGGCGCTTAGCCTAATTTTCGTCATTCTATTCGTTTGCGTAGTTAAAGTAATGTCACATGCTGAAGTTGCAGAAGGACTGTTTGGAATCGGATTCTTGATTTTTAATCCTCATGTAACCTGGACTGCAATTGAACCACAACCACCTCAAACTTTTGCGTCACATCTGCGATAGTAATCTATTCGAAACTATAGCCCGAAATAACTTTTGCATGTTTAGACATATTTTTATGATGAAAGGATTAAGAAGTACAAAATTCAAACGTACATTTCATTATACACCAGGCTATTTATACTGCATAAATGAATAAAATTTGGAAAAATCTAACATTAAAAACTTGCAAGTAATTTTTTATTTCCAATAAATATATTCCAAGAGTAGTGTAGAGTTTACAGTTTGTTACCCAATTGTTATTCAAAGAATTGTATGGACGATGAAGTGTCCGTGGCTTTATTGGTTAAGACGATGGCTGAGAAATATGAATACATGCGAGTTTTTTTTTTTTTGAAACCATTATTATTCAAAATGTAATTACATGAGGTTAACTATAGACAGATTAATTTAGGCTTTCATACTAACGAAATGTAAAAATAACATCACAAAAGTGACTCAAATTCTATTGGTGACTTTGACGTACATTTCAGCAAATCGAATCTCTTTTTTATTTGTTTTGTTGATTTAGCTGAATACCTCAGAAAAATCCTTGCGTTATTTATGTTTTCTTATAACAATTTCATTATTTGCAAATTTCCGGGAAATACTTATTTCAGAGTCAACTGTTCTCTGCGCTACGTCATGGACTCGTGTGTCGCGATCCACTTCTCTTCCCTTTCACTAAATATACTTGAATGTCCTGACTTTGTTTCCAGCTCTTTTTTTGAAACTGCGAATTTATATTATATATAGACTTTCTGGGCTCCAAGATTTGTCCTATACAATGAATTGATTTTCGATTTCCCCATTGTCGTATTACCAGATTTTGTACACGGAAAGAAATGCTCTGAAATTATTTAAATGCAAATCTTTCGGGCTATAATTTTGGTTCGCTATGTAATTCTAATGAGAAAAATGCCCTTATGTGTTATGAACCAAATGTTAAAAGAACTCTTAGTTTAGTCTTAGTCTTGATAAGATTAATATTTTTAGTTTTTTGAGTGACTGTATTTCTTTCGAAATCAGTGTGATTAGAGATATCCGTAATAAGAATGTTAAATTTTTTCCCCTCATCTCGAATTATTTGTTAATATTTAAATCAAACTACACGAACATTCACTATCGATTCAATTTTTTACTGAAACAGCTTTTAGGAATAGGCTCCGGTTCTAGTGATGAAGCTAATTTCTAGGCGTTTAATTTTTACCCGAAAAAAAAAGCTTTTTTCTCGTCCTATAATTACAGTTTTCAAGCATTTTTCAATTTCTACTATTAGCTGAAACTCTCCCTAGATAGATACACATCTTGCTCAAATTTTGAATCGTTAATAAAATACTTTTTATTCAGCCACTCAAATTCAAATATATTTTTTTAAAACTTGTATTGGATGGCATTTGATGTAAACACATTTTGTTTAAATATTAATTCGTGAATTAAATTTAATTAATTTATAATACTTTAAATAGATTTTCAACACTTTGTAATGAGAATTGAAATCAACAGGCAGTAGCTCAATTGGCAAAATGCAAAGATTTTAGTATTTTTTCACGTGAAGGTGAAGAATGCGAATTCAATTCTTGTGAAATTCAATAATTTTTTTATAAATTATTTTTATTATTTGTAATTATTTAATAAAAAGTAACTAAATAAAATTATTCTCCGTTGACCTAAGTAGGAATTGACTTAATTTTCTTTAATATAAATTTTACTTGTTAATTTTGGATACAAAACATATATAACACATCATTAACAACGCCATCATAAAACAATTAAATATTAATATATCCTGAATGCAGAGTTTATTATCAAAGAATGAAATGTAAATATGCTATGTGTTCCATAGAATATTTCTAATGTAACAATAATGGGTATTGGTGCATATTTAGTTGCTTTTTTGTGACCAACTGTTCCCCATCAGTATCAAAAGAATCATGTCAAGCTTCGATAAATCGCATCTTATTTCAAGATATTTCATTCTAAATTTTGCCTGCTTAATATGGAGAGTATTCTGATTGGTTAGCTGTCTTATTTCTAAAATTTAACAGAAAATGCAGTGGTATTTTCTGATAGTATTGCAGATTTTCGACGAAAATAATGTTGCAACTAATTAGAAAGCATTTAATTCAAGTTTTAACATAAAACTTAAACCCCAGTGAATATTTTTATATTATAGATTTTAGAAATTTAAAAAAAAGCTTGTTTTAAAATTGTTTGCATTGATGTAAAACGATATTTAAAAAAATCGCTTTTCATCGTAAGTCCGGTATCATTACCATTGAATTACTTCAACACTTTTTTATGGAGGAAATAGCCATGGCTAGGAATTAGTTGTTCTTCAACCGATATTGATGACTTAAAACAAAATTACTATTTTACAGTAAATTTGAATGGTAAACATAGAGCATCTAGATTAGTAACGTCTGTAAAATGACAAAATTAGTCCAGTCGTTAAGACTTGGGATTCCGAAAAAAGTCATTTTGTGATATCTCTTGAACAATGGAAGAGGCGGAAGACTTCTGACTGTGGATCTAGTGGTCACGAGCTTTCGCATGAAATGATAATTTTCAAAATCGTTACTACGATTGTGCCTCGGGGACTTTGTGGAGGTTTTTCTTCAGAAATAGTTCGTGTTTTTAAACGTCTCAGAAATGGAGATGGGTGCAGGACAGCCGACCCTTGGTGCCATATCTAGAAATCCCGAGTTTTCTTATGAAATAAACATTAACTAATTAAATATGTACATTATAGCATTATTTTTCATAATTGACGATCATGCGGCGGTATGGACACAATTGTAAATAATTTTGCCTATTGATGTTTCAATCACTGTTAAGAGTTTTAAATAAGCACTTTCAAAACAGATTTCAAGGTCAACGAGAAATATAACCAAGAAACATATCTTCAAGAGGAAATTAAGAGCAAAAAAAATTTTCGACTTGAACTGATTCGCCAAGCATACAAAATTTTACTTATCATGCATAAATAAATATAAATATTATAGGAAACGAGTTGGAAAATTTCTTTCCCTCACGATTGGTTTTCCTATTTTCTGGAAAGGAGTAGTCCACATTGGAATTTTTTTCTGTTTAAAAAAATCACTCATCTTGATTAAAGATTTAGATTTCTGGTAGAATGATTGTGTATGGATAGTAATAGAGTGGATCACAAACATGAATGAAGACCACTAAAATACTTTTTACAGGCTTCATTTACGTCTGCTCTTCTTTGTTCGACGAAGAGAAATGCTTTCTCGGCGATTATTTCGAACGTATTTGAATATTAGTAGGTGTCATTCTACAAACTTTCTTTTAAGTAACGTGTAGGAAAATAAAAGCTGCGATGAACGGTATCATTGAACTATGTGCTCTTAACTTTCCGAAACGAAGCTCCTTTGCTGCACAGAAAATATTTAACCTGCTAATTGTTTTTGACGAATGTATTCGTCACGGGAAGATATCAACAGTTTGCATTACGACGAATCAGGAGTAATAAGTAGTGACAATTTGCGATTTGAATTACCATGTTAGTAAGCACTCAAAACAAACTCGTGAATTTCAAGATGTTTAAAATATTTTGAGACCAAGTCGAAATCAAAGATTATTATTATTAAAAATCCGCATATAATATAAACTGATTTTCTGAAATGCATCGCTGCTTTGTATTAGTCCTCACAGAATCAATAAGGCAACCATAAATTGATTTAGACTATTCAATAAGTGGCGCGCCAGGAAATGAAAACCGGGAAGAGGCTCCTTTTGTATCGTTCTCAAAAGGCGACTTTTGTAAGGTTTCCTTTTTTAAGTTTAATTCTCGTAAATAAATGTGATTATTAAAATAAAAGTCATTTCATTACCACATAATTTTGTATTACACATATTTTGTGTTTGATGAGTATACTCGTCATCGGGACACAATTTAGGGAAGGCAGTTTCCAAACAGTTAACAGGTTAATAAAAAACTTGAAAACGTTCGAGTACCCAATGAACAATATCGAAGCTTACAAAGCAGAAATTGGTAACATTTCTTAATTAAATGCATGGATCTATTACATATATTTTTGAAAATACAGTTCTGTAATCCAGACATCAGATATTTGACTTAAAACTCCCAATAATTGGGATATATATTGTAATGCTAGACAAAATGTAGGCGCTATCACGCAGCGTGTCGATGTATTAGATGAGCAATTGGTTAAGACACCGGAGTTTTGCAACGGTCTCCACTTTCTCATACACATGGCTCATCGAAAAATTCGAATTCGAGATTTTGTTGAATATCCACGTTTTAGACCTACCTGAATTCGAAAAACTCATTTTTGGAAAACGTCCGTCTGTCTGTGATAAAGAACTCAAAATCGCTCTAAACTAGATGGTTGGAATGCGGTATAGGGTCTTCGTACCATATTTTTAGATTTCTATCTAATTTTGAACAAAATCCGCTCAAAGGAATTATTTTTTCCCAGCTGTTCCAATATACTTTAACCAAAAATTAACTACGAAACGAAGAGAGCTTGATGGATTGAATTCGATGTACAGAATCAACATCTATAGAAATCTTTGAGAAAAGTCCAACAAAGGATTGTTGACATGTTGGTACTTTCAGAAACATGATAACTCAAATACGTATTGGCTTAGATATATCGAATTTGGTGTGATTTGGCCACTGCACGTGCCAATCTGTGTGAAATTTTTTTGTTTCAATCGGTTTGGGGAAACGCTTCCAAAACACAGATTCTAATCTTCGGATACTGTTAACCTCATGCCAGATATTAATCGCTAATCATTCGCCTAGGATTACGAGATGGGGACGGTGGAAAGGCTGGATTAACGGCAAAGGTTAAGATTTCGTAGCTATTCCACATCAGTGCCATGCAAGGCGTTCGAGCTTAATGAGAGGGTGTGCGTGAAAGTTTGGCGGATTTCAAAATGGGTTTACATTTCCGTCATCTTGTGGTGTTTTAGTTCAATCGAATGTGGCTCCAGAAGTCAGACCAGCCAACGTCTCTGTCACTAAATTGCACGGAATTCGCGTTGAAACAGGATAAGAGTTTTTTTTTTTAAATCAGAATTTTCGATCTTGCGCACATGCCTAACCTTTCCACGCCTGCAGAAATCCGTGTCACGGTGCCAAGCGCATCCCCTCTTTTTTCGAATCGTGTCCAGAGCCAGCTTAATGAGAGTGACGAATGGTCCGATCACGCGAGGACCCTGAGCAAACAGCCTCGAAAAAACAGGGTTACGTGTTCAGGCAAGCGTGACAGAGGACTAGTTATGAAAGGATGGATTGGTTATTGACAGTCTCGGTAAGTTCAAGGACTTCTCGGAGATCCATGACAGTGAACATGCGCTGTTTATTAGATGGGGTCTGGAATAAACAAATAAGTAATCTAAGTATATATAAATCAATGTCCTGAGATAATATATATATATCAACGCACAGCCAATATCGCTGAAGCCTCAGACTTGAATTTTGGCAAGCATGTCCACATGATTACGAAAGTACCCACTAAGAAAGGATTTTTCGAAATATCAATTAGTTCGGGAGAAATTAATTAAAATCCCTTAATTTCTGTGAAATTAAAACCTGTCATGCTACTTTCCGAGTGAAACACGGCCTTCCAGAGCAGCGATCGCTTATGCGTCCCGTTTCGTCCGGTAAAACCGCGTTTTTAAAATTGCCATCGATACGCGTCCGTTCAACCTATACTCAATATCGCAGGGGAATCGGATGGACTTTCTATCGTAGACTGCGAAGGTATAATTTATTTTACGAAATATCGACGCAAAAATTAACTATCAATTTTTTTAAAAAAAAGCCATTTCGACGGGTCTATTTCTTGAACGACCCTGTAAAATAGACGCTTAGCTGTAAAAACACAGAAAATATGTTTCCTGAAAGACAATACAATTTAGTATGCTGCTATACAATTGAAAAAAAAAAAATCGAATTTCTAAAGCTGAATTTTTGGCGAATTTTTTTAACGAAGAGACGAAATTTCGCTTTAATATTTAATTACGCCGAAATTTTTCAAGATAACTTAATCACATTTTTTAAATATAAAATTGGATACATTTTTCCAAAATCGTGTGAAAGATTGTAAAACTCTGAGAGAAAATTGCGCATTTAAAAATATTTTTGTCGTTTATTCGGTTTTCCTCTTCAACACTATAAATCTAATCCATTGGTAATTTAAAATGAGACTAAATTTTTAAAATTATAATTTAGCATTTCTTTGGCACACCTTGATCAATTTTGAAAAGAGTCCAACAAAAATTACGCGTCTTATTAAATAATTTCTGATTTTGCGAAGACTGCATCAGATAATCGATTTTGAGAGGTTGGTTAGTTGGTTCAAAACCGCGAGCGAAAATGCAGTATATGGTTTAGAGATTTATTGTGTTTGCTTAAAATGCTTTTGTTAATAATAATATCGATATTTTTTTTACACTGTACAATGATTGCCATGCTGCCAAATAACTTTCTTTATCAACCCTCCTGTCGGTGACCTTCAGATTTCTATAATTACCGAAAGCTGAGCGTCTGAATAACAGGTTTGTTCTTCTAAAAAGTGTCAGTATTTGGACAAAAGGATTGGTTTTCTCTTTTGCGATTAGTTCTGCATTGCGGGGTAGGTAGATTAGCAGATCTCATTTTGTGAGTGACAGCTGTTGTATATCGTAGTCTTCCGATTTCGAAGATCATGTTTCTTTCAGTCGATCAAAATAA
>JAOUZG010029335.1:3256406-3277989 GCA_026289955.1 Argiope argentata
ATTCACTGTACTATACATCTCTCTTTAATTTTATGTCAGCTGCAGTAATATTTAAATTTGAAATGGAGTAGAGATAAAATTTCACTAAATACGAAATTTTTTTTTACTAAAACCTAATATATATTTTTAAAAATATGACTGCAGAAAATAGAATATTTCAGCATTATAATCTTATGTGCAACACAAAATATCTTATAAATTATACCACATTTTTAAACAATTATGTCATAATTTTTGCCATAAATTTTTATTGAATACTTCAATACAAATTTATCCGATACAACCTATAATTCAGTTTTACCTTTAGAAGTATTTAAATGTAGTAAATGATATTTTATTTCAACAATCAATATATTGACTTTTAAAAACAATTGTGAATCGAAATGTTATACAGCCCTTTGATCCCACAAATTATGTTCAATCAAATTATATTGACAGTCAACATTCAATCTTCTACAAAAATTCTGGCGATATACATTGTTGGTAAATATAGCTAAAATATTTTAATTATTAAAAATAAAAACTAAATGTTGCCATAATCGAAAATATAATTTTTTGAACATTATTATTATTTTGAACATTTGAACGCCAAAAATTAGTTAAACTTTTAATTAAGGAAAATTCAAATTTTTTAAAAAATTGCCCCCCCCCCCAATGCATATTTCCATCCTCGAAAGTATGTATGTGCCAAGTTTGGTAACTCTAGGTCAAATAGTGTGATCTTTTGACGCAAACATATACATAAACACCGTTGTATATAAGAAAGGATTATAAACATTCGAAAAGCGGAGAACGGAATATCAACCCTTTGCCCTCCGATGGTGCCTCTGATGGCACCATCGGAGGGCAAAGGGTTGATGGTGCACCATTTCAATCTTCCACAAGGTCAAGATGGTGCACCATTTTGACGTTTTTTAAAAATTTATTTTTCAAACTTAATTGTTAAAAACGCCTACATAATGGTTAAGAGATGTAGATTAATTTTTCTAAGAAATTCAACTTAAAAGAATTAAATATATTTATTTTTCATAGCAATAAATAAATCTTTGTATTAGGTTAATAATTTAGCATCTATTTATTTTTCGGAGTGAAAAGGGTTAACTATATATAATATTTCAAGGCTGGCCATCTTGGGAGGGCAGCGGATGCTATGCCCCGGGGCTCCGTGACTGAGCCCCCCCCCCCACTCTGATTAAGAAAATTGCGTTCTGAACCATAATAACGTTTAAACGTGCTGAAAGTATACAAGTTGGTTTCCATGCGGCTGATTGAGCATAGACTGCCGCCGTTACTAGGCAATGATCGAAGTAATACTTATAAAAAGGGGAAAACGTTAATTTATGAATAAAGAAATCCCCTTCAGACAGAGCGGCGCGACTTCCGGTCGCAAGCGGTGGCCAGAAGTCGAGACTGGGGCTGGGTTCAAATGGACTTATAAATCATAAGTCCATATTTTTTTCTTCATCTAATATAATATTTTATATACATTCCTCTATGTATATTTGCCTATATTAAGTTGCGAAAACAAAAAGTGAAACGAAGATAAATTAAACGATCAATTCCTAACAATGCACTTAGAAGCATTACTGCTTCTAAATTGTAATTTTTAGGATGCAATTGATATATTAGCGGAAACAAAGTCACGCATTAAATAAGCATGCATTAATAATATGTGTTCGTGTTTGTTTTTTTCTTTAGAAAAAATTAGGTCTACCAACGGCTTTTTGCAACCGGGCCGCTTCAAAATGAAGGTTGGCTCGGATATCATTTGAGAAACAATTTGAAGATGAATCAAGATTTTGACATTTCTTGCGTTCGATTATAAAATTTTTTACAAAATTGTAAGAAGTCAAAAATTAATTTTGTAAAAAACTAATTACTACGAAACTTTAAAAATTTCTTAAAGTAATTTGTAATAAGGGATGGTCCAAAAATAACCACGATTCTGGAATGTCAGAAGTGACATCAAAGCGGAACAATAACTACATTCATTTTTCTTTCTTCGAATCAACGAAAATTTGTAGAAAGACTATTCAGGTAGTTCCATCACAATTTAAAAAAATAATAGCACTTTAATCCGATGATTGCGTTAAAGAAGAGTATTTGCCAAGGAAACTTTCTACGAATAGAGACGTATGAATTTGCGAAACTGAGTTTCTTCTTCTTTATACACCCAACCCAAATTGCTAAAGATGAGCAGGAGACAAAAAAGAATCTTTTAATATTAGCATCTCCCATTCTTTGGAACTGTCGAATTCAATCTAAGAGCAGGAGAAATTGCATCGCTTTGAAAAGGTTAGATCCACGTGACCTGAAACAAGAGAGATTTGTATATTCTTTTCATTTTTGTTGTTGAGCCTTTTCTGAATTCATCTCTTGACGTCTCGCTCATTCTAAACTTAGAATTCACTCACTTCCTCGTTCGAGGGTCACGTGAGTGTGTTTATTCGCGCTCTGATCGTGAAATAGAGGAGTGTTAGCTAGAGGGAGGAAGGTTAAATGACGGCGTATCACGTGTTGAATCTTTGTCAGGTGCCACGAAGGAAAAGCCCGCTGAAAAGGATTTGGATATTTACAATTCAGATGCTAACGCAAAGAAGATTTTTTTAGCCCTACGCACATCCAAAAAAAAAGTAAAAAATAAAGTCTTGTAATAGAAAAGAAATGACTTCCATAGTTTGATGAATTTTCATTTTTTAGATCAAGTTGAATCCGAAAAACTTTTATGGAAGCAAACAACAGTAAATTGAAATCACAAGGTGGCCTATGAAAGAAATTTGGTTTTTTAGACAAAAATTAGACATATAGACCATAGTTCCCAGCGATTCGGTCAAGTCTCTCTAGCAACAGGGAAGAAGAGGTCCTCGGTGCATCCACCTATTCAGGATATTAATACAATAATGAGATTAAACTATCAAGGTTTCATATATCACCTGGATGTATCGTATTGAGTTTGAGACAAATCTATAAATACAAATACAAAAATTAAATTTAGAAGAGAGATTCATAACCAAACGCAGATATAAAGGTGAGATTCACAAATGAGTGTCATTAAGAGTTCTTTCTTGCTTCAAAAAACGAGATCTTTTTCCCAGATTGCAGACTAGAGAACAGACATTTTTAATTGCTTCACTTAAATTCCATTGACTGTATAGAAAAAGGTGCGATCTACTTATTTTTAAAATTTTAATAAACAATTTTTTATAACGTTCGACAATCATTTTTATTTCTATTTTGTAATTTTAAATAGGTGAAAAAAGATAATTGACAATATTTAACAATATTTATATATTTGGTATGATTATAGAAAAGAGAGACGTTGTAATCGTTATTGTTTTTTCTTGTAAAGGAAGGATGGTCCATTGAAGGCTGAAAATATCTATTCTAGACAATTATGTTTTAAATTAGATTTTTTATGTATCCTTTCGAGTCAACAACCAACACAACCTCGTAAGAATGATGTTCTCCGTAATGCAACATTAGAAACTGTCTCATCTCATTCCCCCTCTTCTTCGCAGGAGAGTCAAGTTCTAAATCTAAGCGATGTTCATCGAAAAAATGAAGGCTTTCGAGAAGTCTGTCCATAATTTAAACCACTTATGGCATCGTGACTTAAAAATTAATGAGTCAAGGTGGGTAAAAAAAATAAAATTATTCCATCTCGTAAAGCACATTTTTAACTAACTGATGAACTAAATTCAGAATAAAATCAAGAGTTGATTCCTTTTTCTCACTATTACGCTGGCAAAAGTTTACATGTTTTATGCTTCCAAGTGCATTGATGAAAATATAGTTTGAATTTTTTTGTGGATTTCTTCTGTAAGGTCTGAAGTGTGATTCCATAGCAATGATAAATCTAAAACTTAACACCGCCCGTATTTTATTACCCCCATTGAATATTAGAGATTTTATTTAATTTAGATTTATACTTTAATGTCTTATTGTCTAGGGCTATTTTGAATCGGATCTCGGCATTATGAACTGCGATCAGACGATGAGAATGGTACATGAGCTATTTTCCTCCTTTCCAAATCTCCACACCAGAGAGAGGACATTTGGCTCCAATGAATTTAACGTGAGCTAGACCCGGTATCAGGAAACTCCTTAATAGAATAGGGTATCGAATCAAGAAGCCCACAGTTCCGAAATCAACGCTCCACCCCACACTCTTGGAGCTATATTCACATGGAAAGGAATGGACAAACGATATTTCGTACAGAATGTCTCCATTCAGATTTGACAGAAATCTGAAAATTCTGTGAATAGACCTTTATCATATTGTATGCCTCTATAGTTCGTTGCCTTTTTCTGGGACTCAAGAGGTTTGAGAGAAACATCGTAGTCTAATGCTTATCGATAGCCAACGGTGCGATTTCTTTGCAAACAGGAAATACTGCATAGAAAGAGAAAACACTGAAAACATGCATTGCAAGGTCGAAGTTCATCACGAATTAGTGAGCGACTGTTGTAGATTGTATTGGAAACATTCCAGTCTTGCACTATATTATTTAAAGAAAGGATTTCGTGAATTGGAAAATTACAGAAGTTATGGCTATAACAGAAATGTGAGGGGGAAATAAAAGAACAGGTGCTCTTTCATCGGTTTTGATAGCATTCGATTTTATAAAGATGATACTCTGACAATGACTACAGATTTTTAGTTAAACCTCTTCTTGCATGCACGTAATTCAAAACAAAAGAAAAATTGGGTTATTAGTTAACAGAGCTTCGATTCTCCTCACTTTTATGATAGATGTTTAATTTCAAAATGTTTAGATGTTTATATATAAAATAGATGTTTATATCTTAAATTTACAAGTATTTCTTCAAATTAATTTATACTCAATTTATAACAACAACTTAATTTTTTTTTTTGAATTTGCATCGTTCCGTTTACACACTGTTTTACGTTAGCTCGCGGAAAGACGCCCAAACGGCGCCACACCATGCGAGTATACGAGAAAGTAGAAGGTAGAAACCTTCCACTGTTTTTTTAAATGCTTTTAGACAGGTGTTAAACGAAAAGGGGCAATAAAATAACTTTTAAGCCTGAACATCTATAGCTATAAGCAACGTTTCATAGAACGCACAAAATCATTTCTGCGGACGTAGAGTACAGCTATGTGTTGCGACGGTAACCCTGCGATTTCCTCTGTTCAATTTTATAGAATTAAAAAATAAACCGAAGAGCCTTTCAGGGAGTACCTCGGTATTTAAAGCAAAATTCTTTTTTAACTACGGGGCGATTCAGAAGCACTGAATAGCATTTTCTGAAAATAACACAAAGGCCCGAGTAACAAGAAATGCTGCTCACTCCCATGCAAAGGGTGCTTGCAGCCGAACGGCTCTCGACTGCGCCGTAACTCATTCGAGAGCCACGACTGCACCAGTGGATGCAAAAAGTAGTTTGTTCCAAAGCCATCGTTGCACTGATGGGTGTGAGCCATAACTGTACCAATGAATGCGAGTCAGCGCACGTTACAAAGGGTGATAAGCCCAATTCTTATTCTATGCAAAATACATCGCCTTACCAACTGTTATGTGACCGATAAATTTTGGTTTGTGATCAAAAGACAGATTCCAGATTTATTTTCATCCATTTAAAGCAGACAGTTTTTTAAATATAATATTTGTTTTGTTCTCATTCGTTTCTGAGTGATTCATTTTTAAAGTTGCACACACATATCTGTAAAATAAGTAAATTTTAATTAAGGATGATGATAACCAAGGATATTTAAATGGTTGTACTGATTCATAGTATTGTGAGTCATATGAACTTGATATTTTTTATTAACTGAAAAAAAAACTCATTTCTTTAAAAAAATTCCAAAAAATTCAAAAATTTGAGCATATCTGCACAATGCCCCCATTCGGCACACGTGGAGATACGTCATTAAGCGCCGCTTCAACTATTCATATCATTTCCGACTTCTGGAAATACTCAACACGACTTCCATTTCCGACAGCATTCCTTTGTTGATTGGAGAGGAGAATTTTTATAACGAGTCTTCATTGAAATTGGATGAGGAAACTGATAAATGGATAAATAACAAGCCTGGTGGGTGAACTGAATCTCAGCACATCCACCCTGGTAGGGACGGGTTTAATTGGCTCCTAACCAACCACAGTTCGATTAATGTCCGCATTAGCAGATTCATTTCGCGCACGCGAATGTCACGTAACATTTACTGTCTTCCCAGATGAGCAAACTACATTCCCCCTGTTTTTTAAAATTAGTTTAGATTAGATTATTGCTCGTTCGGCTGCTTAAAAACTTGCTGACTATACTCTGAACTAGTGAAGACTAAATAAGAATAAAAAGCAAAGAGATTCTAAATACTACTTTTTACTAGTTGTAAAATTTAAAATAAAAAAGTTTTTTTAAAATCAAAATTTGGTGAACAGGACAAAATCGTAAAAAGCTTAAATAAAATGCTGGAATTTTAAATCATGTTTTCTATGAACTTTCACGCATTTTTAGGAATTTTCAGGATTTTTTTTTATTGCGATATAGTTTTTATCTCGTACTGCGACTTGGGCTTTTAAGAGTTTTTTTTTTGAATTCCAGTTTTGGTAAAATAATCATTTTCTACTTTTACTATCTTAATAAAAAGGTTTTTAAAAACTTTTTTGGTATTATTATCCTTTATTTTTTCTCTTTAGAAGAATACAAATTATTGGCCACTTGAGAATAAAATTTAAAATAAAACTAGTTAATAAGTGCTGCGTTGCTCAGGATCAATACACTTTCATGTAGTTTTACGTTAAAGCTTTGTATAAAATACAAGCGAATACAAAATATGCAAATGTAAAAAAAAACTTTTATCGTCTAAAATTTTTATCATCTGCTTTTAAATAGAAAATGTATTAAACCAGACGATTTTTGAAAATGACCGATAGCTATATTGCTCCATTAGTTATTTTAATATATCAATATTAAAATTTCTAAGTTCTAAGCCTGTTCTGTTCCAAGTTTGGTATCGCGAAGTCAAACGGCCTGGCCTTAGAGTGCCAACGAACACACACAGTGATTTATAATTTATATTAATAGCTGGAATTAGCTAAAACTGGTCAAAATATAAGTTATTCACTCTATTGGACCTGTATGTTTGCGATTTAACAATATATTCTACTAATATTATAAGTGCGCAGTCAATTAAAAACTTTCGGTCTCGATAACAGATTTCATTTTTACATTTCTGTTTCTTGAATCATTATTGTCAAGATTTTGAGGCATTATTTAATTTTCTCTTGCTTTTTTTTTATGTTGATGTACAAGAGTAGGTGTTATGTTCAAATTTAGAGCCTTTGTCACAGTACTGGAAGGAGGCGAGGAAAATTTGTTGTGGTATTTGTTTCGGTACTCTGGCATTTGTAGCATCGCATTGACTGGGAAAAGTGGCTTAGCTCTGTGGTTTATGTTACGGTCAAATTTTCGCAGTCGCGGGTTACAAAATAAAAGAAAAACTTCATATATGAGTGTCAGCCGCTCCTCCTGAGTTTTCCTTGTTTACAAAGAACGGAGAAGCACAGTAAGGGAATTAATGAGAGATCTAAAATATACCTTTTAAATCTACACAAGCGATATAATGCCACGGAGCTTCGACATGTTAATTTAGTTTAATTAGCCGCAGCCCAGTAATAGGAATGGCATCTGAATTGGCACCCTTGTCTCCACATTCCCACGTCACCATAGAGGGTATATTTGACCCCGTTGCATCTAACGAGTCCCAAACTCCCTTACGCCGTGGTTCTTCCGAGAAATCGAGCCTCGAACCTGGGACCTTCTGGTGCGGAGCCCGAGCTCGGTCTTGGCCGCGGTGGCCTAGTGATAAAGTCTCGTCTTCTCCTCTCGACATTGTGATACGTTTTTGCTTATGAGTGTTACTGTCTTCTGTGCGTATTTTTCAACTTAACAAACCAATCCCGCATTCAGGAGACTAACTATTTTATTTCAGTTAAATGAGCTATAATGTATCTCCTTATTTACTGCCCACATTCTGGCGATGACTGTAAGCCTTCCAATAAATAAATGATGGCTCTTTCCTCAGCGACCTTCAAGGTCTTAGGCCCTTTAGATCAGGCGGGTCGTCGAGACTTTACCACTAGGCCACTGCTGCCCTTTTTTACATATAAAAGCCGTGATCATTTAGGTGACATACCAATACGCAATGTGTGCGCCGATTCAGATATATATGCTAAGGACCACTTACAAGAATGTCTACAATCTGAAATGCGAAACCCTAGAAGGTTATTCAGCACATATCCGCTTAAAGGGTTAAAAGGCAGAATCCACATACAATTTTTTTTCAAGGAACAAATAAAGGAAAAACAGAACAGCAACAGCTACTCATGAGTTATAGCCTCCTCATTTACAATTTAGATAAAAAGCGAGAGAGAGAGGACGCAGTGAATTTTGGGAGACCAGATCTACAGGTTGCATGCGTGCCTTGAAATTGGCATTCAATTAGATATACTTTATTGAGTTTATGTGCTTTTATAGGGCACTAAAGAGATAAATAAAAATATTTACTAATTCAATTCACTAAAAGGATTATAAAAGATATAAAATGATCAATATTGACCGTTTTATTTAACATTCAATATTGCTCATTTTATTTTTGAAAAACTGAATTAGAGTAAAGAAGATCTAATGTGCAGAAATTTCGTTAACACCATATCGTCTAGCGTCCCGCAAAAATGAATTGATCTCATTATAACTAAAATGATCTAAACCAGCCCTACTGACACCAAAAAAAAAAAAGAATCATTATTAGACACGCAAACGTAACAGTATTAAAAGTTACTTATTTTGAAGCAAAGAAATCTCCTTTTAATGATAACAGAATTTTTCAAACTTGACGCACAGATGCATTCATTCTTAACCTGCTTTTCTATAAATGAATATCAATAAAATTTCGTTCATTAAAACAAGTTCTCTAAATTGCTTACAGAATATCGCTTAAAGAACAAAATAAGCGTTTCTTAGATAATAGCATAATAACAAAAAAAATAGTTTATTGACATGCCAAAAATGTAACAGGTAACAAAGGTTCAGAAGCATAATATGCAGTTGTGACTTACCAGAATAATAAAAAGCACACGACTCATATCAACATGCATGGGTATTGTCTGCCCCAACTTCATTTTCAATCAAGCCTGTTTACTTTCTTTAAATACTGAATATTTTACTTGGTTTAAATACTGAAGACAATTATTTCATGTCAAACTTTTAAGTATTGCCACAGACAATTATATTTAACTCGCCGAGCAATTTTTTTTCTTTGGTATGGAAAGAGAAATCTCTCACAAAACTATTTATTGAAAATACCACCACATAAATAACATTTTGTAACATCGTTATTAGAAAACATTTATACTGTCCAATTCCCCAGCTTACATGCACATTTTGTTCAAGGGAATCACAAGGATCTTTTAATCGAATGTGCTTAGGAGGACAATTTTTATCCTTTCACTCGAATTGTGGGGATTAGTTAGCAATTTTACAAAGCTTCTGTTGAATCAATTAACTAAAACAAGTGGAATGGATCAAGAAATAAGAGAATATTTTTAGATTGAAGCTACTATGGCCAAATTAAGATAAAAATTTGGAAATTAATTAGCATTTAATTTTAAAACATCATTATATACAACTAATTGAAGTGGCATATAAATTTCTTATTATTTACTTTCGGAGAGTAACTACCAAATGTGAACAATCCATCATACAGATTTCAGATTGCTTCATTAACGTTTTTAAACTAATGGAGCTGCAAAATGTTAGATATATGTTTTGGAGAATACTCACCGTGTCACCAAAAGCATAGTTGGTTCAGAAAAAAAAAGATATAAAAGAAATCAAGACGTAGATTTAAAACAGAAAGTTTAATTGACGGCAAAAATAGGTTTGACCGTTTTCTAATAAGTAATCTTTACGAATTGCCTATGAGAATAAATATTCATCTTCCAAAACAAATATTTAACATAAACCGAGCTTGAAAACTATATTATATATATATATATATATATATATATATTCCCTTTTTAATGATATCAAATTCCATCTCCGTAACTTTTTTCTCCTTATTTTAATAAAAAAATTTAACTCAATTTCTTACCTAATATAAACAATGTCTTAACATTAATATGGGATTCAAATCAAAACATTCAATAGCGTACTTTTTAACCCTTTTAACCCCTTACACTTCTGCTCTTATTTTGTAATGCATTTATTATTGTAATTTTAATTGCGAGTAAAATTATTTAATTGAACTGAATTCATGTTTTTTAGTCATATTACACAAAATGGCGAAATTATAAATTTTTTTTCCTATAATAATTATTTATTTTCTAAAAAGTCACTCATTTGAGTAGATGAGCTGACTGCAAAAGACGACATGTTATTTATTTATCTTTACTATTATTATGCATGATAAAAGTAAACACACACGCATAAGGCGAAATTAGAAAGACACAAACTTTTGATAATAATTTAAATGGTGTAAAAAAATTCAAGTATTTGGGCATAGAAGGTGGTCGCCAACGGCGGATATATATTTATGTTTCTACTACTGCCAAGCATAAATAAAACTAAATAAACCAGCAAAGCAGACTCTTGCCCAACGACGAAAACACGTCCCGACATCAGAACAATTCCTCTAATGAGGCAGAAATAATCTGTAGAGTACGATCCCTTTCTCTCCCCTGAAAGCGGCCTTTCCTAGTATCAACTGTCATCAGCTCACGGACCGAGAAATTTGAAATGGCATCCGGTAATTTTGTGAGCCTACCAGACCGTGTCCTTCGAACATCACACTTGGTGACACCACTCTGGCCGGCTGAGCATTTGACCTGCAGTCAACTCGCCACTCGAATGCCGGAAATAAAGGCGCTTTTTTCCCCTCTTAAAAAAAAGACTTTTAGAAAAATATATTTTCGCCAACGTTTTATGCTCGGCTGTAAAAGAGTTCAATTAATTTGTGTATGAAACTGAATGAAGAGGCACAGAATAAGTCTTGAGATTCGATATGCTAATGTAAAAGCTACTCGAAGATCATTAACCTATTTGCACCCTTAAGCTGAACAATCCTTATAAAAACTGTTAATTATCGCCAAGGATGGAATAAAACGCGGAGAGAAAACACTCACTTCGTGCTAAAGATAAATAAACAACGTTGCAAGAAAGTTATTACATGGTTGGTGGATGTTCACGTGCTTTTCTTTTAACCTTTTCACTACTAAGCCTTTTGAGCATTCCCGCGCAAGTTCTATGGAAATGGGCCTCTTTTGGCCCTAGTTCTTTTTCAAACGTAGGATTCATGAATCTTAGAATCAGAACATCCTTTGTGATAACTTCTTTTGCATCCTTACACGCCTTGTTTGAAATAGAAAAAGGCTTTAACAGGGCCCATTAGTAAAGAAATTTCACTGCCAGGTTGATTTCGGGAGACTTAAAATAGTAAGACATTCATAAAATATGAATGAGACGTAAAATTGTAATTTATAAAATCCGAATGAAATGAAATATATAGGTATAGAAATATATAGGTTTTAAACTAAAACTTTATCTAAAAGAATATAATCATTAGGAAAGCGTATGATACGATAAGACTATTTCATTTTTAAAATTTGATAGGATAATATCATAATTCAAAACATGTCAATCAATAGGCCTTCTCTTTTACAATTTTGAGGCGCCGCAAAACACGGTAATTGAAAAAAGAAATAGCTAACTAAAAATAAAAAAATTCTTTCAAAAAGAATTTTTTAAAAAATGCTCCTAATAAACTTTCAAGTGAATTTCACACATGAAGCAGCAGCCCCGAGCCTTATTTCTCCGCGACTTGAGGCGGAACAACCAATTAAGTCCCAGAACACTGATGGACGATTTCATCCTACAACGTTCCGCGAAGTCACCAGACAGGGCTTAAATTAAGTCATTTCAAAACTATTTTTAACACTTTTTTCCGAGTCATTGCACTTGATTCCAATGCCGAAACTTTTAAGGCCGAAAAAGCGGATCAAATGCCTCCGATGGCTGCGGCCTTGAATCGGGGCGAACAATCGAAACATGAAACTCTTCCACAAAGCCTCAATAAAGAGTGACTCGACATTAATGACGCCGTCGATTAAGGTGGAGAAGGAGAGGCAGTGAGCTGCAGAGGAGCCAGTAGCATCTGGCGAAGAAGGAGCTCTTTAATTTAAAGCAATTACTCCACGGGGTAGAGTTCAGGCACCAGTGGCGAAACGTACCCAGTTCTGCTTTATTCCAAAAAAGGGGGGATGGATGGGTGAAGAAGCTGTGAAGATTCCTTTGCAGTGGTTTTTCAAGTTGGCTGGTTGTGTTGGTTCGGTAATTTTGAGAGACCAAGAGAGCGACAACCCTTCCCAGGGTCAATTCAGTAGTGAAGACAAGAAAGAATAAATTGCTCTGAATGAGAAGGGGTGTTGATGAAGAGAGGCATGCAGACCACACTGAGAGCTGTCCATGATGACCACGTTTTCACCTCGCTTACATTAATGTTGCTCATTTACTGCTGTACTAGTGATTCTCAACCTGCTTGGTCCCTTTTATTGAAGAGGAAAGAAGAAGAAAAAAAAATCAAAGCTTTTCGAAAAAACTTATTACTGAAGTCGAAATAAGAAAAGAAAATTCTCCATATAGTACAAAAATGAATGGTCTATGGATAATATGAAGTAATAAAAAATGTCTTTTTTATATTATACATTATTTTTTAAAGAGGAAAAAAAATATATTTTATATATGAGTAAAATATTTATCTAAAAATCTATTTTTAGATATATCGCGTAATATTATGTCATCAGAAGATAATTCAGCGATATTTCTTGGTTCCTATAAAAAATTGTTAACCGCAGTTATATTAACGTGAACATTAGAGTAAGCAACATTTAATTGTATTTTCGGACACCGTTATTTTCTTTAACAATCAGATGACAAGGACGATAGCTTAGATAACATCTCCCCTCCAGAACAGCAGTAAAACATTTGGCTCAGACAGATTTGATGTGCACCATAGCCGATTACGCGGCGATTCTTCGGTGGAATCTGATATCGAACCGAGAACATTTCGACTAATTAGCTGAAACCTTCCTACCAGAGTGGCTCACATGAAAGACAAGATTTTCGAATCGTGGATTTAGTGCGCATCATTATTTAATGCACGGAAGAATTGAGTGGGACCCTATATATTTTTAATGCAATTTTTAAAAAATTTTAATCTAACTTTCCATCCAGACTTCGACCCATAGATTTCGAATTCGTCTACATTTTTTAAGTCATCAAGAAGTCCCTGTGAGGGTTGTGCTTTATCGATTAGTGAACATATTTACATAAGTCTCTCATACTTGAAATTGTAAGGATTATATTTAGGGCAAATGTAGTCATTTTGAACTATGATGAGATATCGAGGAGTATAGCTTATAACTTTTTCTTCAAACATTCCTACCAAACGAAAATCTGGACATCTGATCCATGATGGCAGATTTGTTTGTGCACTTTTCTCACGTAAATGCGGATTTTTGGTGAAATTATTTGTTAACATCCTGTCTCGAAGATAAAATCAAAAATAAGTCAATGGAGCTCACCTCTTTTGCGCGTGAAAAAGGAGAGACTGCGCCAGGCTCCAATCTTTCAGCCAGGGATTGCGAAATGCATCAGGCCAAACCGAAAAAACGGATGGGGTCACAGAAAAGATTTTCAAATCCCAAGTTTTTCTTATCGTATCAATACTCAGAGGGCAGAAAATCACCGATTCAAATAGTTTTTAATCAATCAAAAGTTCCAATTATTGAATTCAATAGGAGTGGTGCCCCGAGAAGACGGTTTATGCTTATAAGTCAGGGTGAACTATGGGAGGTAAGGCACGGAAGGAAGCGATGATTTTCTCTCTCACCTAGATGCCAGTTATTCGCTACACTAGTTCTGAGACGACAGAGAATTCCTTTGCTTTTAACTGTGGGAAGAATTGAAAGTCTTAAAAAAACCCGGAAAAATGCACGGCCCTTATGTTTCTGTTTGGGCTCCTAGTATTAGCCAATAACTCTTTTATTTTATCCAACCACTCCAAAACCAATGCCTCTCTTCACTCTGAAGTTTTATTGCTCAAAACCTCTTTCGATGACGAGTAATCGTAGAATTTTAAACAGCAAGAAAGCGAAACGCACTGTTGGATCCAAGAGTAACGAACAAAAATTTCTGGATCTTCATTTTAGAGTTACAACAAAACAAAAACGCCGACGAGCCGCATGGGTGGACTTTCAAACAAAATCATGGCAACGATCAGATGGCGAGGTAGTTTTAGAACGTCTTTATTCCCATGGTGTTCATCCACCAGATCAGTCAGCATCATTATCCAAATTTGTGTTACAAAGCTAGATTATTTTTGCTCAAAGACAAGAAAGAAATTATCTAGCATTGCAATTCATTTATGAAATTATTTATTTTTGTAATCTTTACGATTTAAAGTAGGCGATTACGTTAAAACATCATTTTTGGGGGAGATGTGAATTTTGTAAATTTAATACTTTTGATTTTGAAAGGTTTTCTTTATAAAACCTATTGAATTTTGTTTCCATAACTATTTTCTGGAAAGGGACTCGATTTTTTAATACTTGCATTTAAATACGTCGTAATGCTTTCTCACATCTTTAAATACTACTTTCTCAAATTCTAATAATTTGTAAAATCTTCTTAAAAAAACAAGTTTCATAAATTATATCTTAATACATACATTTTGGTTAAATTTGGCTTCTTAATTTCTTAATATGCTCTGTAGTAAATGAATTACAGAAAAAGTAATCTAGTTCAGGTTGTTTTAATGCTCCATAATGCGAAAAAAAAAGAAAAAAAAATGGAATTAACATTTTTCGATTTTCTATATTTTAAACAAAGAATTAATAAAAGCGAAATTAGAATTTGTGTTGGCAAGAAGAAGCAAAAATGAAACGTGCCCTATTTTCCAACGAAAGAATTCAAAGCTTAAAATTCGAATTTTTTGTAGACTTTCAGTATCAAAATCCAATTCATAATCTAACGGCAGTTGGCTTGGATTTCTTGGAATTTGTTTAACTAACGAATTTCCTTTCTTTACTATAAATTTGGCTTGACCCGACAGTTGAGAGTGGCTTTCTTCGCTGTAATTTCAGCATTACTTTGCCATTATGCAAATATGTGCAAACTCTAGACCCATTAATTTTGCTGCAGGCTCCAAAATTCGGAATCTTATGAAAGCGACTTTGAAATGAACACCGAATGAATAATGAAATGAACGAACGCTCAGTCAAATCTGTGCGTCGGTTTGGTAGGAGTACTAGAGTGGGAGCTTGGCTAATAATTGTTTTTCAAGTCAGAATGTGATTCGAACTCTTTATTTATCCTCTCCAAAATAAAGTTTAATTCTATGAAAACAAAAAATTATATCGGTGAATGCATTGTTGAAGTTCTTGAGAAAGTACGACAGTTAAAAGCGGTATTCAAGAAGAATTGGATGAAATTTTAGTGTAGAAATAAAACAGGCTGAATTATTTCTTAATAATTTTTTTAGCTTTAACTATGTTGCGTATGTTTCATATTATACTTTGCATGCTGACGAAATGTTTCAGTTCATAAATATATATTGATTTCGTACTAAACAGGAAGAAAATTACAATAGAGCGCACACATTAATAACAGCAAACACATTAATGGGACATTTATAGAAAAATGTTTCTGCAATTTGTGTATAGAAATACATTAATTATGAAAATGAGTAACAAAATTGTTTAGAGAAATAAAGTGGAGAGGAAATGCTCAGTTATTGTTTGTTTTCGCGGGTCCTCCGTTCGCTAGTTACGCCCATCTAAGCAGAGAAAATAAGAAATGAATAGAAAGTGAATTTAAAATACATCCACAAAATGAATTATGATTTGCGAACAGCCGATCGACTTTTTTTACTTTTAGTAACATGAAATTTAGAAAGGATTGCAGCTATTAAAAAAACGTAACGAATTTATTTCCAGACCTCTTCGAATCCTAAAAAAAGTCTGAATTTCCATCAGTCTGTGACATAACTCAGAAATGCCAAAAGCCGGATAAAATATACAACTTATAAGGTTTCACTAAGCATTGCAGTGATACCGCCGATCGAAAGTCTTTGTGTCCGTTCCTCCATTTGTTAGTATATCGATATTATAATTCAGATATGAAGCAACCTAGATGGACATAATATAGTTTAGAATTTAAAATTTTAGTTTCATATAATTTTTGGATCGAATTCGCCAAATGTTTGACTGAGTATAGGTTTGCTTATCTTTATGTATTGGAATTCGATAAATAGAAACCACAATTTGATTCGTGTGATCTTAGAAACAAAATTGCACAGCAGTAAATTTTTTAAATATCAGTCGATCAGTGATTCCAAAATTCATACTCGATTCGATCTACGAGCAGAATGAAGTTTACTATCAAATGTGCCGTTCTTTGTAAAAATGCAAGAGAATAACATAACATAAAGCCATCCTGAAAAAGTCAAGTGGATGCCATAAACGATGCAAGCCATCATATCGAAAGCAAGCACTCAAAACATATATATTTTCTTTTTGAGTCGAAAAATGCCTTCTCTTTCGTGGCAAGTGATCCATGAAGGATGAGAAGACTTCACAGAAAGAGAGCAACGCCATGAAAAATGCTATGGCCAGATCTTCACGATTAGCCCGCTTAAAAACTACGTTTGCCTAAATTATGAATGAATCTTCAGATTAATAATATTTAGAAAGTTTTCATTAGTTTATTTAATTCACTTTAATTAGATTAATATCTCTTGTTTTTATATGACTATTATATCGATTAATAGATGAGTATTGGTTTTCATCGATACCCGTCCGCATCTCTTACTGAAATCATTGTCTCTGGAAAGGGCATATTAAAAAAGAATGAGATATAGAAAAAAATATAGAAAATAAGAAATTGCTAAAAGAAGAGAGAAATTTAAATATTAAATATAGTAATAAAGACAATAGAATATAAAAATAAAATGCATCGCTATTAAATAGGAAAATATCACAATAGATATTCCAAAACTTCAAAAATAAAAAAGGGGCTGGACTTTTAGCATAAATCATTCAAAATAAGGTGCTTGACTCAGTGAAGCCTACGTATCCGGCTCTTGCTATAAAATTCGGTTAACTAAATCGAAAATAAAAAAGGAATTAAAAGTGTCCTGTTAATTCGTGTTCCAAATACTTAAAAATTTTAAATCGTCGCGTTAAGGGATTTAAAACTTTATAGGAAAAAGAAATCTTCAATTGTATTTGTTATTAAGTGAGTTAATGTTGTACCATTTCTCCATAAAGAGATTACTCCGTCCCACCCATGTAACATCTATACCGTAATCAAGCTGTAGACAATTTTGTATTCATTTGTATCAATCCTTGTGTGATTGCTACGTATATTATTTTGAGATGGACAAGAATGCGTAAAAACCTTGATGGTAAAAATGATTATGTCTGATTTTATCTTTCGAAGACTGAAAAAAAGAGGAGAAATATCATGATAGGTCGTCATATCTTCAAGTTCTGGCACACTGTTGTGTTCGGTTTTAATCTAGGTTTAGCGTACAAATTTCTATTAAATTTTTTCATAGGCCAGATGAAGAATTTCCAGAAACCTTTTTTCTTTGAGTGAAGAGCATCCTAAATGAATAGAAAGATCAGCGAAGCGTTCAGCAAAGTGATAAACGCCTCTTCAGAGATGAAAACCTCGCAGGAAGCCACCGACCGATAATGCCGGAGGCTGTTCAATTTTTTGTTCATTGTTGCGGATAGTAGTTTGTGTTTTAAACGTTCATTGATCCACACTTCCTTAAAATTACTGCTCTAGCAGAATCAACCATTAAGATGTTGCGAAATGGATTAAGAAAAAAAAATCAATCATTAGATAAAATGAAAAGAGGAAAAAGTTGAATTTAATTCAATCAATTTCACATAATAATGTCAGTTTTGATTTGCTGTGGATGATGAATGGATCTAGTTAGGATAAATTTAGAATGTAAACACCGATTATAGAATGTTTGCAACCAAACAGATATGAAAACGGTCAATTTTTCGTAAAACTTTCAGGTCAAAGTAAGAAATATCTTTATTATTGACCTTTTTACTACCATGATTCTTGCCAGAAAATCGGATCATCTATATAATTAGATTAGCCCTTCTTTACTATCTGTTAATTATAGTACAGAAGGATTCATAGATAATGGTCCAGTAGAGTAGAATAGAATAAAAGGGGCGAAAAGCAGGTGAATCCCGAAACAATGCCTTAATAGCATTACTTCATTCATAATTCAGAGAGATATTTAAAAATTAAGGTCATATTTGTTGTAGTTACGGTCATAGTTACATTGAAGAAACGATTTTTATAATAACCTGCCAGAACAAGAAAAAAATTAGAGCTGCATATTGTGAAAAATGTGTAAAATTATCTTATATAAACCAAAAGCCACATCTAGGTTCAAATGTTATTTCAATTCCTCTTTAAAATGCTTATGTACCTTATATGAATCAATGCTGTAAGTAATGTCAAGAGTAAATGACTTATGGCCCTGCTTATCCCACTCCCCAACTAAATCACCGCTTCTCTTCCACAGAGCTTAATCACAGGCTCAAGATTCTGATTCAGAAAAGCATACCTTTTTTCAGTTCGCCAGTTTAAGCCTCAGACATACAGAACTTGCTCGCGTCAAACTCTCTCCAAAAATGTGGAGGTTTAGCACCGTATCCATCTGCAAAATCTAAACACTGGTTATTGACTTGTGATATGTGTGACTTTCCACATGCTCTATGGCTAAGGCCCCCCCCCTTTATTTCTATATTTTCCATATCGTACCTTCATGATTTTTTTTTCAAAACTCTCACTAATTCAGTTTTTAACCAGACGTTTATTAACGTGCTGCCTTAAAGATGCATCAGCTTAAAGGGGCGTCCATTACGGGACTTTAGATAAAAACTTTTCGATCAGTTGTAATCATTCATAACACTTTGGATAGAGAAATGAAATCTTCCAATAATTTTGCCAATTTTCCTGAAGAATATTACATTCATTTGTTTAATTTTAAGACAATATTTTTATGAAGATTAATCCCTTGCTATCAAATCCATTTTAACCAGATTTCTCTGCCCCAAAATTCTCTGTACAAAAATTACCTTTTCTAAATAAGTATTTATAAGAAGTTTAACTTGCGAATTTTCTTTAATCAGATTTCCACACAAATTTTTACCAGTAATTTTTAAAAACTAAATACCAGGAAAAAAAGTTCCCTGATAAATTACAGTTTTAAAATAATTAGCTCTTAATTGATTATTTTGTGTAAAAAAATTAATACATGTTGTGTTTCTGAAATTATTAATCAAATATAATGAATTGTGCAAGAAATATAATAGAGAAATGAGTATAATCATTCTCTAATGTCTTTTTCGTGCTTGAATATTTGTCGTATACGGGAAACACTTATTCTGGCAAATATCTTCATATTGAATAAATTGCAAAAATTAAAATGAATTGTTTAAAACAAATATTTTTAGCAGCTACATATATTTTTAAAATTAATATTGCTCATTATTTTTAAAAAGCAGAGCAAAATTTCGGATGAAATAGGCAATATATAAATTTGCTTAATTCAAAAACTAAGAAATTTAACTACACAAAGCAACTAATGGCTTTACAGCATTGAAGTTACTTATTTTTAAATTTTGGTATTTCATTATTTTTTATTTCATAATAAAATTCGATATTGTAATAAAGAAAATTATTTATGACGTTTTCGAAACAAGTTCATGATATTTTATTAAAATGTTATAATTTTCAATTACTAGATTTATCTTTTAGAAACCTAAATCATTTTGATGGTAAAATTTCACATTTGAAAAAAAAATGCATGCCCTTAACCAACAACTATCAAGTATCTTATTGTATTTTATTTCTCATAGAAACTGTAACAAAACAAAAATAAATATTCCTAATTCAATTTCAAAAATCTATAACTATTCCCCATTTATAAATAATTTAGTTAAACACTCTGATCTATGCATCGTTTCGTATTCACACCGTAAGTGCAACAGACACACTCGTAATAATTCGCGATAAAGTGTACTCGGCATTTCACCTGTAAATGCAACTTTTTTTTGTTGAGTAACCGACATCAGGGTAGGAAAGTGAGCTTCAAGGAGAGTGAAATTCGGTGATATTCAACTACACAGAGGTTGACAAATGTTAAAAGTCAATATCGGAACGCAAATGAAAAGAATGATTAGAGTCTGATGACGACGCCTAAGAGTTTAAAGAAAGTTTCACAAATGACAAAAAGTAAAAGTTTCGCCTTATATCTATTAATAATCTAACCTTAATTTTACACCCTTTTGGACGATTTTTACGATACGCTTCACACAACAATTCTAATCGTCCCCCCTCCTCTATTTACAAAACTCAACTATTTAAGCAGTTATTTAATTCTTCTAGTAAAACACGAGTCAAGAACACATTCAGACATCTGTACTGCCATAGAAAGATTTTTTCCCTATTTAAATTACTGAAAAGAGACGTTTAAAAAATTCGAAATGAAGAAGTGGAAACTTCTGTCAATTTGTATACAGTGAGGTCACTTATTGAAAACCATTCTACTGAATCAGGTCAGTCCTCCAATAGACGATCAAAGAAGGGATCGTTGTTTTTTATAAAGAAATTCTGCGAAGAATTCAATAGAAATATATTGAATCGATTTTTTTCTTCTCTACTCTCACGTGAAAAGAAACATATTTTTATCTGCTAAAGAGAAGAGCAACAGAAAAGAATTTACTTCCTAAAGCAATAAAACAAAATTTGAATTATTTTTTTCCGGATCAAATGGGATCAATCGCATCGCAAGAACCGCTGCTGGAACTTTTTACAACCCGGAACAGTTGATTCGCGTGATTCGCTGACGTCAATTAAATGCGCGATTTTGAGATTCTTACAGGTAGAAAAACACCCTCCCCGCCCGTAAAAGTCTGCCACACGTCGCTCATTTGAAATGAAGAAAGAAGTTCCATGCCAGGGCTTAACCACCAAAGTAAACTTATTTTTGAGATATAAATTTTTGTAAAAAAATTCCCTTTTATACTATTTACTACGAATATTTTAAATCAAAACTGAACTCTCACTATTTTCTTTTCTCCACTGGTTGCTATCTGTTTCGCTGTTCCCATTGATTCAGCTGCAAATCTACAAAACGTTGGAGGCGTCGATTAGCGAATATGTTTCCTGAATATTTATAAATTATAGTTAGCTTACAAATTGGAAAAGGCGATAATTTATACATTTATGACGCACAGACAACAATTAAGGAAATCAAAGAAATTTAATTTTAATAGCACACTTAAAATTATACTATTAAAAACTTAAGAATTGTTGATAGTTATTTACAAAGAAATAATATTTTGAATCTATATTCTTCTCACAGATACAATAAATCGCAGTCACTTGATATTATTTTCAACTCAGAAAGAGGAAGGGTCCCAATTACAAATACGCCGAAGACACGCGCTGTGCGTGAACTAT
>JAOUZG010029335.1:3287989-3304125 GCA_026289955.1 Argiope argentata
TATATATATATATATATATATATATATATAAACATTTGGATTCAAGCAATCAAAGAAAAGTTATTAAAGTATATGCTATAATAGTTCATATTGCTACGCAATCTTAGGTGAGCCTACGAAAAAGTGGCACCAAGAATATCCCCGTAAGTCTTTTAATGAGTTCCATTGAGAATTGTTGAGTAAGAAATTATTTTGCTTCTTTTTCAGTTTATGTCAATTAATTGTGATCCGTACTGCATTAATTGCGTTCTGATTACAAGCGCACAACATTTCATTCATCACTTCAATGTTTACAATTATAAATAAGCTATGATTCCACATCCCCTCCCCCTCAAAGACAAGAAAAGGTACATCTAAATATCTCTTACGACTTCCAAAGGTTAAACAAAATTCAAGGTCATATGGCTAAGGTAAATTTATGGTGTAAGGATGCTCTAACGCGTTACATTAATCAGAGCAACCACCTGTTCGCGGAAGAATTTATCTTTGTTGACAAAGTGTGGACTCACGCACGTTTCAGTAACAGATTCATGAAAAGACTTTCGTAAATGGCTGACTAATGGGATGCATTTTTGGTACGCTATTTTTAAAAAAAGGTATTGATTTAGATTTTGTTTACTGTGAAAAAAAACTAACCTGTTTTCAAAAACTAACAAAAGAAGTTTCTGAGAAAACTGTAAATTCAGATTTTAAAAAATGAAGCGGATGTTTTCATACACATTATTGAAAGAAAAAAGATTTCATATAGCTGTAGTACACGTAAAGTTTAAAAATAAGAAGTTTATTTGCAAAAGCTACATTATGTATTCATTTTATTGATTTGAAAATAGTTATACATATACCCTTTTAATTCCAATTTTTTTTAATAAAAATTATTTGACAGGATAATAAGTGCGCTAACGTTTGAAATTTTGCTTGCTCTTTCCTTCCCCTTCTCATATATACAGGAAGAAAGTATTGTGATCATCCAAAAAAATCGTGAAGGGTTAATTTTTTTTGTCCTCCCTGAATTCTAAACGCTCATTTTTATCTGTGAACACGATAACTGAAAAACGCATCAATTTGGATTGGATGAAATTTAGTACCTGTTCTCTATTCCAGATTTGTAGATTTTCATCAAATCGCGAACGAACTCTATCCATGAGGAAGCTCTCCGACTATTCGAATAGAATTTGACACCTTAACAACCAAAATGAAGAGAGATATACGGATAACGTTTGGTACAAATTTAAATTCTAAACATTAGGTATGTATCAAATTTGGAGCCAAATCAGTCCAAAGTTTGACAGCGTGTCTGTCTTTACTTTCACATGTACGCAAGAAATCAAAAACACAATGGCTTAAATAAATATATAAAATTTGGTTTGCAATCTTGTTACTTCAATTTGGTCTTGCGTGAAATTTTGGTTTTAATCGGTCGAAAAAAAGGCATCCAAAAAAGATATTCGGTTTTCTGATATTTATGCATTAATCGCCTCCCAACGATTTATTAGCGAAGAAAAAAAAATTAACCGAAATTGACACTAATACACCTTTATAACTATCATTTGCCAATAGCATACGGTTAATAGTCCGCAAATACATGCGAGAAATGTTAGTGGAGATCACTTTCACTGCTTTCAATTAAGTATAAAAAAAGAAAATCAATATGTTAGCTAATAGCACGAAATATTCTAGAAAAGCATGCACATATTTTTCCGAAGAACAAATTAGAAATCATTAGTCAGACCTCACTTAAATCTAATGACTCGTAAAAAAAAATAAGAAGAGGGAGTCCAATATGGTAAAAACCGCATCTAAAAGATTCCTCACGCAACATACATGTGCGGTTAATTTTCTTTTCAAAGTTAAATACATGGTTAAAATGGTCATAAGTGCGCCCCCGAGTTTGTCGCCAATATGGCAACCCAACACAACGCTCTTGTAGTAACCCTAATCATGCTTTGTTTACTTCTTGCTACAATGGTTGAGTTGTACATAAGCTTCAACTTTTATGAAAAATGTTAAATTAAAAATAATAAAATAATATCAATTAAATTTTATTTTTGATCAGTATTATAATTACGATTTTTTGTATAATTAATAAGAAGCCTCAATTATACTTTTTTGCGAATATAAAATATTTATTCCTTTACTCATTTTAATTGTCATTATGCGATTTCACAAAATCGTCTGATTTATTACTTTACGAAGTCGTCTGCTTTCTTTCTTTAAAAACCGTCAGCAATAGAATTATTCATATTTCTCGTCATTCTTTGGAAGCTCTATCGTTTGTTTTCTTCGCGTCTTTGTCAATTATTTACTGTTCATGTTATTCACACAGTCCTTATGTTCAATATGCAAGCGAAGCTACTAGTTTCCCGCTCTCGTAACTAGCGAAGCCGTAGGATGTTTTTTTAAGTTAAAAAATTCTTCCCGGTGCCTTCAACAGATGCCTCCGGCATCTGTTGAAGGCACCGGGTCTGAAAAAAAAAGACAATGCTTATCGGTAAAAAAAATTATTATTATATTGCGAAAAGTGATAACCGTAACTATCCCAAAGAAGTGTTTGTTTACTTTGTCCGTCATTTTTATTGGCGACTTTGCATCCTTGGTGCGGCAAGGGCCACACTAAACGTAACTTTTACCAAATATTTTCCAGTTGAACTACAAACTACAATAATATATAATCAAACAATACTAATTAGAAGCTTAATAAAATTAGCAAAAAGTTTGTACAAAGAGATGCATATTTTTTTAACAACTTCCGCGTATAATAATTAAGCCGACTGTCCTACACTACTTGAAGAGATAACTAGTAAGAACTGTAAAAATGAAGTTCCATGATACACAATGGGACGATTCATTCTAATATCAAGAAATGACGACACAATGAAAAGATTTCCTCACTAGTAATTCTCTGATAAATCAGTCAAAACAGTTCTTTAAGTATTTAATAACTATGATTATAATTTGTCTCCGAGATATGATACTTGATCCGTTTACGATATTAAAGCTTTCAGAGACTTCATAAAGACTATTTTTGAAATTCAAAGGTATCAGTTTGAATTTGTAACCTGGGAAGATTATATAAAAAAGCATGATATAAAGGCCCTATCATTTTTAACTACTTGCATCTTTTATGAAGTTCAGGAATCCTGATGCAAGAACTATGTAACAAGACTACCAAAAAAAAAATATCATCAGCCAGATTCTTCGATAAACTAGACAGAAGCGACCACAACGTCCTCCCATATTTCAATATCTCCACTGAGTTTTTCCCAAAGAAATCGCGCCAGAAAATGTCCACAACCCATCCTATCGGAACACGGTATTATGTGCGGTACTGCATTTCTTAAACTGAAACCTAGATTCTTTTTGCACTCGATGGACTTTATCGTGAAACTTCTCGGTAGTGCAGTGAAATCTCGTCTTCTGTGACTAGGAGAAAATCGTACAAAGTGGGTCCTTTTAGGATTATGAGATGAAGTAGTGTGGCATAATTTGAATAAATGCAGTTCAAGAATACAAATACAAATGAGCACTGGAAAACTTATTTCAAGAATACAAATACAAATGAGCACTGGAAAACTTATTTCAATAATACAATCCAAGTCTCAGTTAACAATGAGATCGGTATTAGGATCAGTACTATTCAATACTGTGACGACAAACAGGAGTGTGCGTTTTCATAGTCAATCGAAATGCGCCCTCTCGCAGATGTCTTGAACGAATCTGACTTGCTGAGTGAAACTAAACCAAAATCAATCACAAAAGATCTTTCGAAACAAGTTTTTTTTTTCACTTGTCTTTCCTGAGAGGAGAAAGTCCTCATTCAAATTTATTTCCGTTTTTGAAAAAAAATCAAGCTTTTTAGTGAAATTTAAATTTACTGTTATACTTTTACTGAATGTTTTGCCAGATTTTAAGAAGAATTTTATGAAACTGAATTTAAAAAAAAACCCTCAATAATACTCTTGTTTTCGGTGAAACATTTCCTGGAAAAGGATCTTGCGCCCGAAAATTTCCACATCCAATCCAAAGAAATCAACTTTTATAAAAGGTCACAAGCTGGATATATCTACTAATTCCTGAAAATTTGAATTGTTTTCTTGATTTTTTTTTCTATCAGCATTTGGATTACTGTTATAATTAAGAATACGATTCATCCTACATAGTCCCTTAATTCTGCTGAATATGTATAAAAATGGGTCAGAAGTGTATTAAATGTTACGAGATTTGCATGGAGGTGTCACAAAATTTAATATTTGCTTGAGAATCGTATTTCAAGTGAATGCCAACCACACGACACGCGATACTTAATGTTAGAATCTGAAAATGTTGCAAATAATTTTTAAATTGTCGTCTGAGAATCATTATATACATTCGAATTTTGAATCGGAGGTGATTTGAAATGTAAAATGCAAATTAGCAAAAAATTAGACTTTAGAAAGGACTAAAAATTTAAAACTTCAAAGATCTTGTCACCATTGACGACTTCTCATAATAAATATTGCGGTAAAACTTGGTTAATTCAAATGCTTTTAATTTGAATTTGTATGGAAATTGATTTTTTAAAAAATAAATTCTACTGTTTAGCTGAACTGGAAGATGCTTTTATTTCTGAATTGTATTCATTAAATAACTCCATATTTTGACACCTAAATGCTCGTACTTCACTCATTTTTAAAGGCATTAATTAACTGAATCAGTGACTCAACTTCTCAAAAACACCCGAAAATGTAACTAAGGATTTTAATTTTGAAGCTTTAATATCCACTTCTAATAACTGAAAGGCTAATAACCGTTTATTAATTTGAATAACTTATCTATGTATTGGGATAATTTTCTTTAATTTTACGCACAGATACTTATATATTAAATTGGCATACTACTACTATACTTTTATTGTTATATTTTTATATTAAATTCTTATGCTATTTACTTATTAATAATACCGTGAGAATAGTTGAAAATTACCGCAATTATCTCCGTAGTTTAAAATTTTTAAATTCCAGATTTTTGTAACTCGAATATTTGGATAAATCGAAATTTTTGTGCTGCTATGTCTTTTTTGAATAACCGAGTGCGAAGGAATATATTATATATATATATCGACATGATTACATGCATCTTTGCATAAAATTTACTTACCTAGAGAAAACTGAGATTTATTCAAAAAGTTCCACGTGCACATGCGCCACCCTTCAATAACAAACAGCGAACTCCATGCGCTTCAAACACACGACACACCAGCAACAAAAACAACGCTTCTCATGAAACGATGACTACGGCTGCGACAGGCGCGAACAGTAAATGAAGCACGGCTTGAATGAACCTCGAAACGAGGCAGGATCCGGCTGCCGCTTGACTCAGTTTTCATTTAACTTTTTTCCCCCCGATTTATTCGCAGTTTTATTTTTTGTTCTGGCTAGCTCTAGCGGTCTAACCAGAATTCCAGAGATGAAGAAGCTTTCCAGGTGGCGTTCGAAACGGTCAAGTTCCTCACGTCCGCCGCTTCGGTCCAGTTTTCATTTTGTTGCTTATTTTTCGAACGCATCTCTTTTATTGTTGATATTATTACTATTATCGCTGAAGTAGCCGGAGGGGCTCGAGTTGGACGCTTTTTCAATACCACTGTCACATGACCGGCTTTCCTTTTGGAATCTGTCTTCAGAGACGGTTGCGGGTAATTGGATGTCTGGAACCCGGAAGATACCGGACAGGTGTTCTGTGGTAAAGATCCCATGACTTACATGTCTGGCTGTCTCTCTCTAGAAATAAAACAAATGAATATTGATTAAAAAAATGACTGCCAATGCCGGATATTTATGCAATAAAACTGAATGCCGTATTAAATAGCACGAACGTGGATCATCGTGTGTAAGTTAGACAAACAAATGATAATTTAATATAAAGAATTGGAAAAAAAGAAGTCTTCCTTCATTCATCTATCCTTTTTTCAAAATTTAAAATAGGTTAATTGTATCGACTGTTTTTTTTTCTTATTTTTTTCTAACATGGAATTCACAACGATTTTGTTTTGTTATACAAAATTTTTTCATGTTCTAATGGGAATTAATAATAATAAAACAAAGAAAATGAATGCTTAATTTTTTTAAAAAAAATTTAGGACTAGCATCTTTAAAATTTCTTTGACAGAGCATTACATTTATTCTATAAAATCTTTTAAACTGTAAGATGAATATTCATATTTGTATCCTTCTTGTATCATTTCAATTATTATAAAACATTTTGCATAATAAATAATTAAATTAATTTTAATATTTTTGTATCGTTACAAAAATATATGAAATGTTTTTCACAAAATTAATTAATGTAACAAATATGAAAATTTTAATTCAGAATTAATTTTTAAAGAAAAATTTCCATTTTGATTTTACGATCACGCCATATACGATCTTTTAGTATATTAATAATTTCTAAATATTTATATAAAATAGAATGCATATACCACCTGTAAAATGACTGCGCACATCTTCAAAAATCATATGCAAATTGCAGGAAGCTACCGGATGACACCGATAGTACGTCCCACTGATGAAAGTGTAAGAGAGTGATATATAAAGAATACAGGCAAAGAAGTAAAATTGTTCGCAAGCGCTTTATAAGCCTTTCAGCGCAATAACTGCATAGTTAGGACACAAAGGAAGCATTTGGATATTTTTTTCCTTGGTAGAATTATCGGCAGTCTGGAATGTGGGCTTACCCACCTGGAAGTATCCGAGGAACTAGGAATCGCCCAAAGTGTCATTTACAGGCTCTGGCAACGATTCCAAGATGATGGAAATGTGAATAGACATTACAGCATAGGTCTCTTCAGCCACTGGTAGGACAGTTTCAAGGCAGACTGTGTACAGACGCTTAGAGCAGATTGGTCAACATGCTCATAGGCCTGTCAGATGTGTTTCACTTGCTGCAAGTCACAGTCGCCTGTGGTTAGCCTGGAGTGGAGATCGAGCTTCCTAGCAACAACGAGCTTTCCTAGCAAGTCCAAATTTAGCTTGCAGTCTGATTCTCGCCGGACATCCATACGGAGAGCGCCAGGTAACCGTTACCATCAAGAGAAAAAATTTTAGCGACACCGTTACGGTGTTACGGGAGTGATCGTTTGAGGAGGAATTATTCTGGCTTTCAGAACTACCTGCATGTTCAGATTGGTTCCATGATTGACCAAATCTATCGGGACGTTATTCTGGATCATGTACGTTTGTTTCGGGGTGCCACGGGCGCAGAATTTGTGTTTATGGATGACAATACCCATCTTCAACATGCAAATATCGTAAACGAATGTCTTCGATCGGAGAATATCACCCATATGGACTGGCCAGTATTCTCATCATCCAGTAGAGCATGTATGGGACATGCTTGGCCGACGAGTTGTAGCCAGTCTACCACTTACTGCATATCTACCGGAGCTTCGTAGAGCATTTTTTGAAGACTGGTGTTATATTTCCCAAGATCAGGTCGATAATTTGATAGCATGCGTAGGCGTCGTACGAACTGTATTGAAGAATGAAGGAGACATACTACGTATCAACCGTCATACCAACCATGTCATATTGGTTTTTGTAAATACTTTTTTCGTAGTTTGCTCCAGGGAGCAAACAATCGCTATTTATATTAATGATATCAAACATATAGCATCTTTTCTGTTTTTTATCTTTAGTTTAATAAAAAGATTTTATGAAAACGTCGCATATGTTTTGCTTCTGATTCTTTCTTTTTCTGGACCTGCATTGTCCTTAATTTATGGACATGGTGGTAGTTATTATTAACTGAAAAAGATAAATTTTCAATCAACATGAGGCTAAAAAAAATTTGGAAATATTTAGTTAAATATTCACAAATCAAAGAAGACATATATACATAGATTTTTTCCTTACTGTTCACAAAAAGGATTTAAAAATTCATTTTCATTGCCAAATTTTATCGTTGCAGCTTGTTTGTCAGTTGTGTTTTAAAACTCATTCATAATATAGCCCTCACAAATCAAAGAATAAATTTCATATCATCAGAAAATGCATCTGAGAAGTGCACAACTGCGTTTAGTAAATCTATTTTCGAAACGAAAAAAAAAGTGCTTTTTTATAATTTATCATACTACTTCAAGTATTGATTGCTGAACTGACCTTCAATATCTTATATTACATGCATTTCAATTTTTTTTTCTTATACTATTTTTAAAGGAAGATTACCTGTGACAACTTTGTCTTTATATTGATTTTTTTCCTTTCGTACCTGTCTACTCTTTATATATATATATATATATATATATATATATAGATAGATTTATATATATATATATATATATATATATACACCGAAGAAATAGTTGAACCTAAAAAAAGTCTCTTTTTAAGATTTTGTAGCAATAGCAAATTGCGTAGCAAATGACCTAAGAAAGAAAAAAAAATCTTTTTGAACTTTACAGTTGAAAGTTACTATCGATCCAGAATTTTCAAACGCGGTTTTATGTTATGTAATTCTTGAATGGCTGTCTTTATAAAACTCTTAACCCTCTTGTCTATTTACATATAATGCAGTGAATTTTGTGTTAAGCTTCATAGAATGCCATAAAGAATCGAGAATCCATCCTTAATCTTTTCCCTTTGTTTAATCGGATTTCAAATTTGGCAGATGTCTATAATTTTGCTATGAGGGCTGGGTTAGCGGGCATTTTATCCGCACACGAATATCCGTCAATGGATTTTGTCCAAAATTTTGTTTAGATCTTTGGTTCTAGCAAAAAGGATTTAAAAAATATTACATCCCAAAATTCATTTATCTAATCTGTTGCATTTCTGAATTCACGTCAAATGTTTGTATTTCGTAATTATCGTACACCAGTACCGTACAAGCAGTTTTCTGAGATAGTACCTTTATTAGTGACTGTGCGAGAAAGGAGTGGGCGTGCACTTCCGCTTTAATATCCACCAATACACAGACGATTGCAAAACTGGATTTTTTGGACGCATGGAGTTTTAAAACACTCAGATTCTTTGAAATTTGGGATCAGTTGCAATATTCAAGATGATATATATTTTTAATTCTTTCAAAAAAAATTTACACGTTCTGCACAGACACTTTTATTGCTGGACAATAATTGACACAGTTACACTACCTAATGTAATCTTTTCCCTTAAGTAGATTAAATTCCGGTGTAATTAGCAAAAATTCTGTTTCAAATCCATATGAGGGATGGTTTGGGCTGTATCCTACAATTTTGAAGCGAGAGTAGATAATGCTGGTTTAACCTCCTTTATCTCGCCCCCTAAAACTTCTATATTACTCAAATCCCACCACTGCTGATTTAACACCATGACGACGATTAAAATAGTTCTTAATTTTCAAGCAAACAAGGGTCGTTTTAGTTGAGAATTTAGTTAAAAAATACACTAGATAACGGTAAACACAGATTTAATAGGTACAAATTAGCAGTAGCACAACAGCGCAGTTATATAGGTAATAAAAAGTGGCTTGATGATTTTGCACTTTGCATGCCTTTGTAGCACTTATTATGCCGTGTATGATTGATAAGGCCATACGACTGATCGTCATATTATTGTTAAACATGCATTCTATTAAAAATGCATTGCACGTTTGATTTCCTTAATCTTCTGTCAGAGACCCTCTCTTTGGTTGGCATTTTCTCCACGTTCTTTTGCTTGTTCTTGTATGTCTTACCATCCAGGACACGCTGTAAATGATCTTCTGGAACTCAATCCATACTTCTGGTGGCACTTCCAATAAGAAACACGAAAAAAAATTATTTACATTTTATAATAATTATAATAAAGGAATATAATATTTGTTTTGCAGCCTTTAGGATGCATTATAAATTAAAGACTAAAAATAATTAAAATAAAAATGCTTACTTTTAACCACACAACGGGAACTGCCTCTATCAATCTTATACATTTACATTTCCACCCGTACTTTGTTCTCATGTTTCTTCAATTGATTTTGCGAAGTTATAGGCAATTTTTGTAATACTCCTCATTTCTATGTAACATCTTTGCATATAAATGAGGAGTATTATATAGTTACTATGCAAAGTGTAACTATATTAGTGTTCTACACAGACTCGAAAGTTAATCAGAAGCAGAAGCTCTTCCCCTTGTTAAAAACCTACACATTTAGCAAGTCACTTAAAAGTGCCTCATTTAAATGTTTTATAATTATCTCAGATCACAGGATGGCGGAAGTAAGCCGTTGCCTAATTTTTCAAAATCAAATTTATCTGGAATCAAAATAAAACGAATTTCATGACTTGACTATCTTTCTTACTTAAAAAGAGATCTTACAATGAACTCCAGACCAAACTCTAATTAAAGTTAACAAGCATTAACGAGTCTTCTCTGTAATTTAAATTGATTGCATTTTTGTCTTAGAACAATAGTTTGAATGAAATATCTTTAGTTTGAATGTTATTCCGTTTCGGTTCAATTTAACGATAACACGAGGACGCAAAAAAGACTTCGTCTGGTCTTTTTGAATTTCTCTTACTTTCTTGAAAGAAACGGCACTAATAATTTAAGTTTCGTATACTTTATGAATATCAATTGCTCAGATATTTGTAAAATTGTGAAAACATACTTCAATAGTAATACCTTTCTTCAGAACTACTTATGACAGAATTTTATATCTGTAAATATTAATCAAATCATTAAAAACAATAATATTATAACATCAATAAAAATAAACAATAAAAACAAAGCAATAATAATTATATTTTGTTACTCTTCATCCACTTTTTTATATGAATTTTGTACGACCTTCTAAGTTTAATATTTCAAATTATACAAGTGCGGGAATCTGATCGAAAAAAAAAAGATTTGCAACACGACAAATTAAGTTTTAAAATAGAAATTAAATAAGAATAGATAAGATATAGATTAAAGCTTGATGAATATTTGAAATTTTGTTGGAAAGACCAAATACCAAATTTCATTGAATGTTGTCTAATTAAGGGTACAATGGATAAACGAATCACTTGAAGTCACATGACATTCTGCACTTAAACGGGGCCACGGGGGCCTGGCGGTAAGATCTGCACATCAGAACTGAAGGGCTTCATGTTCGGGGCCCGATTATTTATGCAGGTGAACCTAATACACAAAAAATCCATCGGGGCCAAACGCCGTGCCAGTGTGGTGTGGAAGCCTGAATAGGAAGGCACCAGCTCGAGTGCCGTCCTCATCGTTTGAAGTATTGTATATACACCACATTACAGCCGTTTGTTCCGGGTTATGTATTCGAATTATTATGAATGCATATAGGCAAGCAGACATAAAGCTGAAAATCTTTTTTTTTTCCCTCATTGGAAATTCTAAAGCATCTATATGCATCGACATATGAAAAAAAAAATCTTCCTAAGCTTTATATAGGAAATTTTTTTTTAAAAAAAATGCATATATTTTCTTTTTATTTGACGTACTTATGATCATGAAAATTATTTATTCTATCTTTTATTTCTCTATTACTTCATTTCAATTTATTTAATATAGCAGATTTAGACTATGTTTTCTCCCAACTTAGTGCAAACCTCTCAATAATACAGGTTAATAGCATTATATTCCAAGTCAGCTTGCATTGCAGTAGAGGTATATGATGCACAGCTGAAAGCATACTTAAATGTAAAAATGGATTTTCGGCTAAACACAGCTGCTCTTGCAGAAGACCAGAAAATAATTCCAGTCGGGGAAATGGATTAAATTCCTCCGCTCCAGCTGCAGAGTTTCGGTGTGGTTTGGATATTTCATTTGGAAATCGTGAGTTACTGCGATGAGTGCAGCTTGTGATTGTTTTCTTTTGTTGACCTTCTTCATGTGATCATAGGTCCGAGTTAGATCGAAAATATTTGTTCAGTTATCAAATTTAGCTGTAAGGCGTGATGTAAAATGAAGCCGACATTGATTTTAAATCAACATATTAATAGTAATTTAAACGCATCAATTGTTTAAGATTTGTCAACCATTACGTTGTTGATCTATGAAGGATAAACTTTTAGCTAAATAATTTATTTATTGAATTTCTTTACACCTTATAAATTTTAATCTTCATATGGTTATTTAAATAGCATTTGTGAAATATAAAGGTATATATCTTCAAATAAAAAATACAGGACATTCCTGTTTTTTGAAAAGAAAATCTTAACCCTTTGCCTTTAGATGTCTCCTCGCAGAAGCCAACGAAGATGATGCATCGTGTTAAAGTTTTATTTATGCATTTCTTTAATAGAAAAAAATTCTTATAAAGAAATAAAAGTTACTTAATAATTACTTAAAAGTTTTCTATCGATTAAAATAGTAATGAATATCTTGACAAAGATATATGACATATTTCCAACAAACAAGAGAAATTAATACGCAAGAATCAGAGGATCCTCAATGAGAAATCATAAAACGGCAGTCAGAATTCAGGACGACTGACATTTTCACTTTAAATAAATTTATTTTTAAAATCAAACATCTAGATAACGTAAAAGGGGATTATTCTCATTTCAAATGTTATTGTATATAGAATTTTTTAATATTTATTTGATGCAAGAAACGTTTCTTGTTGAAAAAATGCTTTATTTATAGGCATTGAATTATCTTGCATTGACTGTTCCATTTAGGTTTCACGCATTTTAATTATGAATTAAAAAAATTCTGGTTAAATGTTGTACAAAAATAGAAACAGGAAATAAAATTAGACCTTATTTTTGGACAATACATTTTAATTCTTAATTTTATTCATTCATTTATTTATATTTTTTGCTAATACTTTTGCAGTTAATATTCCGAAAGGAAATCAATAATATTTAATTGGTTTCATTAAATATATTTATTGAAACAGGTATCACCAACAAGGCTTATTTTAAATAGTTTTAATAGATATGCAGTCAGACTTATATACGCGTAATAACAATTTTTCGCCCCCTGACTTGTATTTAACTTTTACACTATTCTTGTTTAGATGACAAGCTCCAACCAAACCTAAGCTGTTTGCAGTTGTAATCAAATGGAATGTATCAAGCAATCAATCGGCAAAAAATTATTCTTAATGAAGTCACGGAAATTTCAACTGATAAATACGAGATTCTTTCATTAGCGAACATGATCATGTCAGTTTTTTTTATTGTAGTATACTTTCTAAATTTAGCTTCTAAAAAGGAAAACACCAGACGGAGAATCCGTCAAATTCATTAATCTCGTACTCAATCAGGATCATTTTTTTTCTTTCGCAGAAACAAGCCCGCCACAGATCAACACATCCGAGTCGAGATGATCTATCCCATTCCGCAGATCGAATGGCCATTTCCTCATTTTCGAACTGATGAGTCTTCATTCGTGTAAGCAGATCTTCATCCTTCACGATTGCTTGACTTTCTTTTTTGGGACATTCAATGATTCCCTCTTTGAAGACGGAGCGCGTGCCGACATAGCACGCCGCTCTGATGACTCCGATGACAGAGGAAGAAGACCCAAGTGGAGTTCCTCCCTCCATTCGCCAATGGACTCATTGGACATTTCGACAACCGATACTGCGATCCATTTCATCGTGGTCCGTTTCCATCTTTACCGGGTTGCGGCGAACTCGAGTCGCCTCATTTTCCAATCATCACCCGCTGTCGATTGCATTGTGGTGTTGGAAATAATTAAAATCGTATTTAATAATTTTATTGGATGCGAGTGGGAATGTGCGTGCAAATGCGTGAAGAAATATCTGCGAATCTGTAAATTGTTCAGTAGATGATAGGCATTAATAAATCGGATTGAAAGTACGGAGAAAACTACCAGCGATCATGCAAGATTATGAGCTATCGAAACCATGAGCGATCATACGAGATGGAACACGCATTTATACGCTGATGGATTACATATAAATATGCGTGGAAATTTGAAAATTTTATTTCCAACTTATTTTTATTAATTACTAGTTCCCATCTATTTAAAAAGTTTGAAGAGAATACTAAATATTTTCTACAATTTTAAGACTTAATTCATTTAGAAATTCACACTATTTTTTCACTTCATTTCATTATTTCTATTTTAAATTGTTTAATATCTTAACGGATAATGGCATGTTTTCTTCAATTTTCCATTCAAGAGATTTTCAATGCACCTACACATTTATTTATTCCATAAATAATCCAATTTTTGTGAGGAAAACATTTTGGAAGCATCCAGAGGAATATTTTTTTCTTAATGTGCACCATCGTTTACCCAAACCATAACCATTTATTATACAAAATGTATGCCTTTATGAATTCTTTAAAATAACCTGATAAAAATTCAATAAGAAATATAATTCAAAAATCATATTGACAATCCGATTCTATTGGCTTATTTCAAAAACCTATTGCTAATGACGATATAAAGTTACAAAACGTAGAATGCTAAGTTAAGCTGATTTCAGAAAATTAGAGCAGAATGTGTACTGAAAAATGAAGTAGAAAAATACTAAATACGAAGTTCTTTACTAGCTTTTAACAGAATTTCAATGTTCGTAATTCTGACAGAGGATATTCTCTATTTCAATTGGAAACTGTCGAATCACACGGCACTCTTTTCTCAGCGCGACGGTGCTGCGGAGCGACGTCATGTCGATGGGCGGTGAGGCAGCGCTCCAAGTGCTGTCGAACTGAAGAGACGCCGACATGAGCAGCGGTTGAGAATATCCACTTACGTTGTTAAAAAAACAATATTAATATCTTTAAGTGTAAATTATTCATTTAATTTCACTTTTCCTCTTGCTTTCTTGCGCACGAAAATAAAGTAATCAAAGAAAAGAATGTAGTCGACAGAGAAATTTAAACCGAAATTTTAACAAATTTCTACGTTTAAAATAGTTGTAAACATATTTTTGGAATCTTATTTTTCCGAGGGCATATATTTCAGAAACACAAAGTGCGATCTTTACATAAAAATGTTAGTCTTTTTGTGTTGCCTCCGGCGAAATCCAACATAACAAAGACTTTTTTTAAAACATTTATACGTGTTTACGACAGTTCAAAAACGCAATCGATGACGATGAATAAAACGTTGCGTATTGGATAAACGCTTTGCATATTGATCGCGGATAGATACTATTAATGATCAATAGTAAATTTCAAACAAAATCATCTACTAGTTTCAAGGAGATAATTCTTTCTAAATATAAGTAAGTGAAAGACGATCATCAAAAAATGTACTAACCCTTTGCACTAGAAGAAGTAATTTTAAACGCATCTTTGGAATCGTATCGATGTATAAATATTCATCTAATACGGATATTCTTATTGCTCCGAAAAATAAAAATATGAAATTGTTTAAAGTTTTAAATTCTCCCGTTTAACTAATTTGAATTTTCTTAATACTGTGTTGTTATTTTTAGTAATAAAAATAAAATAAACAATACTCCAAAATGATGCGTCCATTGAGTGGTGAGTAAGTGTCATCACCCGGATGCAAAGGATTAAAAGTAAATCATAAGATAAATAAAATTAGATACATCGTATGGACAATGAAACTGGAGAGATGCAAGGAATTTTGGACCATAATAATGGAAGGAAAGAGATATTATTCTAAATTCCCACCCATACGATATGTAACAAAAAAGGTATATCAGAATGAAAATGACAAGACCCCCCCCCCTTGTCGTTATGAGTAATACTAGAGATGTTTAATAATAATCAATCCATTTTATTATTCAAGTTAGATATGCAGAAAATTGTTAATGACCAACTTCGTTTCAGAGGTTGCTAATACGGGTTAGAATTCACACAGTTTTTTATTAATTACTACTCATGCTTAAGACGCATGAGTTGTAATTAATTAATAAACAAAATTTTTACTGCCAAAATAGAATAGAAAGAGTTTGTAATAGTGACCTATCATGCATATGGTCAAAAGAAGCCAAAAGTAAGCAAGTCAAAAGAGGAGAGAACTGCTTATGATGAAAACACGTCGGCATCCGCTACCCCCAGTGTGGCAGTAAAGCAGGTACCCGACCATGCACTGGTAAGCACGCCAAACCTATATTTACTCGGCGCTAATGACTTTTCGGAACCAACGCTGCAGAACGAAGTTCAAGTCGGTTTTCTTTCTTGCACTAACATGAACGTTGCAATTATCTCTTAGAATCGAAATGAAAGAAGAAGAAAAAAA
>JAOUZG010029335.1:3332320-3349117 GCA_026289955.1 Argiope argentata
ATAATCGTACAAAGTATAGTTCGCAAAAGTACAGTTCACCTTTTGTTGCTCTGTTTCTCTTTAGATTTATGGCCAAAAAATGTTTAAAAGATGTATTAAACATTTATAAACAAAAAAAAATCTTGATTCCAAAATGCTTGCTCTTTTTCTGACTTATACTTCCTTAATTAGAGAAGGACCGCCACCGCAACTTTAAGAAGTTTTTTTTTAACAAACAGGAAAAGAGAAATGCTCAGGCAGCTTTTTGTCGGTATTCAAGTATTCCATTGTTATATTTTTAATCTTTCAGCAACGGGCTATAATGTTTCCTTTTTCATCACACCTTCTCTCAGGGGATTATGCACTTTATAAACTTCTTATTAACAAGTACAGTTTAGAATTGTTTCCCGCTGTTCTTCGGGGAATTTGCCTTTCTTGGCGAAAAGCGGTTCTATTTTTAAAATATAAACGATAGTTTTTCTCGCGAACAAATGGAAATATTCCCTTTATAAAAAATATTAACAAATCTCAAAAATAAGCATTTATTTCTTTGGTACAATAGAGATGGTTTTTTTTATTTACCAAGTATGAAAGTGGTACGGTACTATAACAATTTAAGAAGTTTTGCATTTTCCTAAAAACTAGGTGCTTTTATCCAATTACAACTGTTCTGGATTATGAAGCCTTATTTCACGGTTCTCGTATCCTGATTCTAAGGAATCTGAAAAAAATTATTTTGTTAAAATTTCAGCGATTAGGAGGTTAAAAAATAAGAACTCTTCCTCCAGTTTTAAAAATTTTATCTCTTATCTTATTAATTCATTGAAGTTAAACTTAGATCCATATTTTAATTAACAAAATTAGCGATTCTAAACTTTGGGTATAAACCTTGTTGTTTAAATATTCCGTTACAATAAATATACAGTAAATATATTTAAAAGTAACATTTAAAAAAGAGCATGTATTAAACCTATTTTTCTGCTCCGCTTTTGCGAGGCTTGACTGTACTTTGGTTGACTCTTCATTATTTACAAAACATTTATTTAATACATTAGGTGATCGAAAGAATGAAGTACTCAAGAAAACAATGACAAGACTAGTTCAAAACAATGCTAATTTAGTACCATATCTCAGCGCATAATGACTGTTTTCCTTTTTCTTCACTTTGGGAACAAATAATTTTTATTTATCTACTTGCCGCCTTTGGCGACCAGCCGATTCGCTAGCATTAATGCTCGCTAAAATATTCAATTAGTATTTTATTGAGTATATAATTATGTAATTTGTTCCCATATGTTTAGATGTTATTTTAGCAAAAAAAGTTTTAAGCTTCAACTTTTGGTAGTCATATTTTTCACTTATACTTTCAATAGGCCTTAAACCGTCCTGTTCATTCTATTACGCCTCTCGCGTATTAAATGAAAAAATCGTTTTTAGCTTTAATTTTAAAAGGATATTTGGTTTCTAATCTAATTAAAGTTTAAAACATATGAAGTTTAAATTTTAAACAGTCACTTGTTCCTAAAAAATCATATTCTGCAAAATATTCTTGACTCTCCAGCTTTAAAATAAATTCATTGACACTTCTAACTTTTGCCTCCAAATCTGATGAATTTATTAAGTTTTGAACATTGCAATATCAGAACAATCGACATATTCGCACGCAAGACCAATCACTGTTTGGAAATTCTGAGAAATAATTGGCTTCTTTGGGACAGTCGATGAAGTGATAGATAATCCTCCGTTTTAATATCATGATAATGGTGACATTTTCAAAAGTCGGTCAGCTTTAACGATTGATTTAGTCGATAGACACGCGACTCTACATTTAAACTATCAGTGGCAAAAGAAAATTTCATGAAACACGACTCGCAGGGCGTGGGATGTATGTGAAAATTTAAAATTTGTATTTCCCAAGCATTTACTGATCCAAAAATTATATAAAATAATTTTTATTTCATTCAGATTATTTATCAGTAGATGTATGGCTGTTACTAAAGGTTTACAAATTAGCAGTTAGGTCCAATTGGAGTAGATGTCTTTTACATATTAAACCACCTTTGCCTTATATAAAGCTGTAATTGAATTAGTATTGGTATTATAAAAGATCATAAGAAAAGTTCCCTGTGATTTCACTATGACGTTTTATTAAATATGTTTCAAATTTATTTAATTTTATGCATGTAAGTGCTGAAAATTGCATTTTTTTACATTTAAATTTACTTGAAGCTTTTGTCAGTATGAGGACAACTCGTTGATAAAAATATTAGTTAACATACAGCTAAATTTTTATTTTTATTTTGCGCCAAAAAATTGTTGAAAAATATGATGAAATTATTTTTTACAATGTTTACACTGAAATTAAAGAGATTTAAACAAGTAACCGAAAAATAACACTGGTGGAACTGAGCAACAGAAATATTGATGTTTTTATTCATTTTTCCATTTGAATGGAACCTTGAAGTTTTCTTTAGTAATCTGCAAGAGGTTGACCGTGTTTAATCATTATTCTAATTGAGAATTAATTCTAACACAATCTTTCACTTGCTATTAATTTCGTAGTTTTAAACGGTTATTCTTTTTATGATTCAAAACTGAGCATGTATGAAAAATAATATCCAAAATCGAAACTCGCGAAGAAACTTATTGATAGGATATTCAATTTACCAGGTAAAATAGTATTTAATGTATCGATTGAAGTGATTCTACTCGTCGTTGTAAACATTTTCCAGTCGAAATGAGAATTCCAGATCGAGAAGAGATATCAAAAAGCTTAATGCCTTAATTTGAGGGCAACCAAACAGATACATCCATTTATCTTATGTTATTGGAAAGATAACTGAAAACCGCCGAGGTTGACGAGGCGGAATGGATCTCTCAATTATTATCCCTGTTACCATTAGATTTGGTGCAAATAATCGCGAGAGAACCGGAGGATACGGCTCAGGGTTACGAATATATCAAACAAGTTTTGCTGGAACGATTTAAAATAAAATCGGAGACATATAGACAGCGTTTCGTGAGCCATCAGAAAAAACCGAACGCATCGTGGAAGGAATTGATTTTCGATCTAGAGCATTTCTTGACTGGTTGGCTTTCAGGGACGGGCATGATGGATTTCGAAGGGTTAAAAAAACTATTGATTACTGATCAGATAAAAAAACGCGTCCCGAGTCTGATAAAAGAAAATTTTATCGTCGTATGGTCAGACTTCATGGATGTGCTAGAGGAGAAATTGGACCATTATGAATCGATGCGCTTGAAATCCAGTATTGTAAAATTCCCCGGAAGGGGAAGTTTTGAGTGAAACCAACCAATTTCACCTAAAAAGGAGAAGTATAAAGCCGTGGAAAGACAGGTAACCGTTAAACCCGAATTCGGACCCCAAAGGAGGAATTCGGGTGTAAATGAGGAATTCGGACCCCCCCCCCAAATGGCGTGAAAACAACTTCGATCAGCGAAGGCAATTGCAGTGTTACGAATGCCAATCTATAAAACATTTAAGGCCGAACTGCCCGCAGTTAAAAATAAATCAATCGATAGAACAGATAAATCACATAAGAGGCGCTCACGAAAATGAGCTATTTGCTCCGTATATAAGTGAAGGGTCCGTTAATGGATTAGAAATTAAAATTATCCATGATTCGGGTGCCAGCATAGAGATTGTTGAGCGGAATTACATCAGGAATGCAGATTTTACCGGAGAGGTAATTTGGGTAAAACAACCGTTAGATTTATATCCGAAGTGTTTACCTCTGCAACGTGTGAAGCTCATAAGCCCAGAATTCGGGAAAGTCTTCACAAAAGCCGCAATCGTTGATTCATCATTCGACCAAGCAATTTATATTCTGAATTAATGCAACGGTCCAGTTACTTAAGAAACAAATTTTCGCCTTCGATAATGCCGTTCTCAGGGAAAGGGGGTTAAAAGCGCGAAGAGGTTTACGAGCTCCACAGGGGGTCAAAAATTCATGGAACCTGAGAGAGTGTTTCGGGAAGACTCTTTTTCGCCCACAGCTGTAGGAAAAAAAGGTAAGGACTTACACCCTCCAGCCAAAATAACCCAGGCAAAATTCTCAAATACAAAAGGGGACTGTGGAACTTTGAAAGAGTGCAAGGAAAGCGCTAAAAGGAGGCAGAAACAATGACTCGAAGTTTCGCCTCATAGACATACAACGGTTTTCTCCAAGGAACCGTAGAAAACGCGCTTAGTAAAACCCAATATAGACTTGAACAGTGGACAGTCTGATAGGACGAAGCTCTATCGTACTCCGCAGTGCCGGGAGGAGATTTTAAAATCAGGAACAAACTCAAAGTTGATCTGAGGGGATTCGAAAAAGGGTAATCAGACTTCACGTCACGAATGTTGTTAGCTCTAAAACCCTACAAGTATACTGTCATACATAAACATGGCAGTAAACATCAAAATTCTGATATTTTGAGCCGCTGTAACCTTTAGTAAAAGGAAAATGCTGTAAAGGGATTCATATGTAAGTAGTATTTTAATTGTAAATTGTTTTTAAATGCATTTTTATCAGTATAGTGCCTCTACCTCTAAGAAGGGATTGTTAATTGCATTAACCGGTAGTGACTTTTGTCCAACGCTTGACGCCCTTTCAAGGGGGAGGGGGAGATCTGTAAAGAAGTCGTAAAACTTATCGCCCTTTTTTAAGAGACACATGTTCGAACATTGTTACTTCTGACCAGCGGTGAGAGGATTCTTTCCTTGGTTGTGCATTGTGTTTCTCTCGCTTTGATGTTACCCTATGAACTTGAAGGGAGTCTAGATAATAGACCACACATGCGGTTTACGGCCCTTTGAAGAAGGAAACCATGTCAAAACACCAGATGTAACTACTTCCAAATGTGATCATTTCTCTCTTGTGAAGGGTCTGCTAGGGGCGTGGATGAGTAAAAAATATTCCCACGGTTAACTGCTGACCAGTGGGAACATTTCTGAAGAATTATGGGATTATCGGCATCTCTAGCACGCCAATGCGAACCTGAGAGGTGGAGTTTGAACGAGGTTAAAATGGAAGGTTTTGAAAGGAAGAGTACATGAGAGCTGATCCGACGAGGAGCCGTACTGATCCGAAACGAGACGAGAAGAGCTGAGATTTGACGAGTTGTGAGCTGAACTGATGAGCTGGACAGTTGAAGAGATACCACGTCATCTTGAGTTGATTGATTAAATATCTACCGGAAGAAATCCGTAGATCGCTTGAGCTACTGCAGTAACTGGATACACTAACAGCTTGTTAGTTTTCCTTGTGACAGTCGTGGAACTCCCAGATGTAAATATTTCACAGTACATTAACCTAGAGGATGTGTTATTGTTTTTTATTGTTGTATGAAGCTGTAAATAAAACATTTGTGTTTAAACGCTACCCGTGTATTTGATCGACCAGGATTAAGTCATTACAATATGCTTCCAACTAGGCAGTTGTCTAGGACTGCTATGCTAGGTGCTGAGGCAGGTTTTGGGCTGTAATGACTGCCAAACATGTACATCAAATCAACGAATGTTTAATATGAAATTTTAAACGCCAAAATCAGTTGGTAAGTTCTCAATATCTTACGTGCTCTTTATGATATGATAGGGATTGGATTAACAATAAATGTCCCAAATAGGATGTATAATCCAACTGAAAGTTAGAATAGACGATTTTAGTAATTGGGGAAGAGGTGGAAAGATGTCTGCGGAATTGTGAACAAATTTCAACTATGGAATTTTTGTTTTTGAAATTAATAAAAATCGCTAGTTTAGATTTAGCAAATCCATGCGCATCTGTCTTATTAGTGGTAAGGTCGAGGATGGGAAGGATTCAGTTTGCAAAATAAGAACGCCTTTCCTCTTAATACGAGAATACATTTAACTGACTGTTTCTACGCTATTTGCACCCATTGCATGCCAATAAATTCAAAGCAAGACTCTTCAATTAAGTCTGTTTGCAATTATAAATATGCTGAAAACAGAATAGTGAGGGTTTCAATCTGCTTGCATTATAATATCCAAATGTCTAGAATGACCCTTTATATGTTTAGCGGGAAAAAGGTCAAAAAATTCGTTGCGAAATGGAAGCTAAATGATTATTATTATATATAACCAAAAGATACTTTATAATTTATACGCCAATCATTATTTGAATTTGTGAGAAAAAGGAAGTTCCGGCAGAAAAAGAGACTCATCTGTAATGTTTTAATAAAATCAAAAATGATTCAGATTGAGAAGATTGTTTCCTTATTGAAGAGAAAAACGACTCTAAGAATTATGAAGAGAAAATTATGAGGGAAAGGATATAAGTAAAAACTTCCAGTTCTACATTTATTAATTTAAAAGTTTGCGGTTAATATTCTCGCTAGGGTTATACTAACGCATAGCGTTTTGAAAATAGTCTAGAAATTACGATTTAGAAATTCATGGCAATTGCGGAATTTAAAAATTTACCATTCTAAGAGAAAATCGTAGCTAGTCTCTTTATTAATTTAAGTCGCTATAAAGGCGAGCATACTAACAGTGCTTCGTTCATTTAAGAATTAGATGCACAAACGTTTGCATTTAAGGAATGCATCAGTAACAATTAGAGGTTCTCAAATATTTTTGATCGATTTTCCAAATCATGGTAAAGTACCTTCTTGGCTTTCTGCTAAAAAATTTGCCACTTTTTGCTAGTTAAAAATTCTCAAAATACGTTTTGAGTTATTCGGTAATAATTATTGTCCCGCACCTTAGGGGGGAGGCAGAGACCTAAATTTTGCTTCTACCAACACATCTTCTTATTGCTAACAACCGAAAATATTTAGAAATAATAATTTTAACCAAGTCTTAACCTTAGTCCCAAAGTGATAAGATTATCCACGACAATGAATTTTGAATTTGAGAAACACTCCTTAAATGTAAAGGTTATATAAGCAAAATATTTAAAAAGAAAATCACAGGGAGAATTAGTATCGATTATATCAGGTCAGCATTCTATAATATGGATTAATCTGAACTTTCTCGATAAATTAAATCCCTTTAAAAATAGAACAAGTCCTTTTATTAGCTACGCATATTTCCGTGCACTAGCAGTGCTTTCAAAAAAATAATATTTTGGTTCAAGTTCTGGCAGACTCGACTTCCCTTTTAATTCATATTCGTTCGATGTTATTTGTTCCGATATGCAGCACTTCACAGATTTTATATCAACACTGATTTGCCTCCCTGATTATCAGAACCGACGTTCTACAATTGCTATGGCGCTTTAAACTTGAGTCTGACAAAGGTGTTGTTTAGGCTGGGCTTTCCGACAATCTATTTTGCGGTGAATTGAGGTACAGGGAAAGGTAAAAAATATTTTACGAATGGTCTTAATTCATCCAATTTTATACAAGGTTTCATTTGTATTTCAACTTTCCCTGTGAATATTGAAAAAAAAAAAAACATTTCTTACGCTTGTCACATCATGGTGAAAATCGACAATTCATTTTGCAAAATGAATGTTCGATTGATGACCGTGATTTTCTGTATCAAATTCATCTTTTTTTTTTAATTTAGGAGCAAAGCGAAGATATTTCACATTAAGTTTATAGAGCACCCTCAGTCCTCTTCCATCCCATTCGAAACCCGATCCTTAAAATACTTGTGCTTTATTTCCGGACGTAGTTCTCTTATTTCTTTAATCGATTTCGTACTTTTCCAATCCTCATTTGAAAGTGCGGTTCACAGTGATTTTTATTGAATTTTTGTTTCCAAGTTTCCATAAATGGATTAATACTGCTTTATGAAACAAAGGGTTCTTACAAGGAATTGGTAAATGTTGTAAGATTTCTCAAAGAAATCGGCGACAAATTATTTGACATTCAATTATTTAAAATATAGGTACAATAAATGTTAAAGAATTGTTATTGAGTTAATTATAAATTTATATTCGAAATAATTTTAATTGGACGAAGAAAAATGTGTAAATTAATTATATTCGTTCCTGATTGATATTTAATGCATTTAATATTAAACGGCTCTAGACAAAGTTTATTTTCTTAACTGAATATTATTTTTATTGCAGGATGGAGGATTAAGCATATTTTCCTCTTCCACTATTCACCAGCAGGCTTATTTATAAACTTTTTATATTTTTGCTATTCCCTGTTAATTTTTCCCCATTTCCCTGTAATGATTAGTTTGCTCAATATTTTTACACGTTTTTATTTCAACTATGCTTTAATTAAAATACAAAATTGATTCAGGTTTAGCCATTTCAATATTACATGTTTACGGTATGTATACCGCACCAAATTAGTATTTGGCAACACTGAGTTAAACTCTAATTTGCCTTATATTTTGATTAAGAGCAGAATTGGAAATCTCTATATATTGACAGCCTAATTTCTTCCTTTTAAAAACATAACAGAAGTAATTTTCACTTAAACTATCATTCGTTTCTGATATTTTCACAGACTGAAAGTCTCATTTAGAGAGTTACATTCCAAGGTACTAAGATATTTCCTCATAGGTATAGAGTATTTAAATTCTAATTATCCACCCAAAGTTACTTAACTTCGATATCTAGGTGTAAAGAAATAAAATGCAAAAGAATGCATAAGAGTTAAATATCTCTAATTCATTCAACTGCGAAAACTCAATCTGTAACATAATTAAAAACCTTTATGGACGTTTTTTATTCAGGAAAGAAGAAAATCTCACTAAAAATGCAGCACAAGATCAACACAACAGAAAATGAAATTCTCATTTAGTTTTGAATTTCATTTAATTCAGTTTCCTGACAAAATTAATTAGTTATTCGAAATTTAATTAATACTCGAGTTAAAAAAAACTCAGACAAGCGACAAAAAATAAATTGCTTGGACGTTAAAGGTGTTAATTCTAGGTTTTTAATAACCTTAGCTCTCTAGCTGAATTTAAATCTCTGAACTGATGGAAGATCTTTAAATTCAATCCTTACAAATCAACTCTAAAGTAGTTGGGACTGTAGTTGAGAATAAAATATAGAAGTTCAAATCGAGATTCTTTTTCTTAAAATGAATATATTTTGCACTACATACTATGTTTCAAGTGAAATAAATGGCAATTGAATTTAAATTTTAAGACTTGAACGTAAATGCAATTGAATCTGATCTTGCTCTAAGATGATTATTCAATCGTAAAATTAACGGCTACAAAATCAAATTTAAATTTCTTAAGTTTATAAATTTCTAATAAATTAAGCGTCTTGTTAAAAAAAATGACCAAAGAATTAAGAGGCAATTTAATGGGGATCGATCCTTCGTGGTGGAAAAATTATATTTATACTGTACACTTGGATAGTACCGGATGTATGTAATGTTCTAAGCTATGGGAAATAAAAGAACACACGCACTGAAACCACGCAGCAATCGCACGCCAACTCATAAAATGGTGTCTGGAGACGAGAGGTGCAGGGTTATAGGAATACCCATTGTTGACCGTATACATTCCTCTTTTTTCCCCTTTTTCTTTTGTAAGAGGATCGCGGGATGTTTCTTCTTTCACAATTTCAGTAAAATGAACACCAATCTGATTTAGATAATAGAAAAATATCGATAAATATTCTTAACACGCTTCGGGGTATTCGATAAGTCCATGACCATTCGCATGATTTTAGTACACGAAAAAGTCAAACTTCTTACCTAAGTCGCAGGTTAAAAAACAAGCAGTGGAAAGTCAAAGTAGTTAATGAATAGTCTCCAAGGTTAGTCAAAGTGCATTGATGAGCAATATGCAAAGCGATTTGTCCTTTCAAACTTCATTTGAAATTTTTGAGCATTCCAAAATTAAATCCAATCCTTGAAGAAGGCCATTTTTTCCTTGATATTTCACTTTGCAGAATGACACCACATACTTTATCAGAATGGAACGCAGTCGCATCTGTTCAATAACAGGCAGACCCCGTGAAATGAGATGAAGAAAAAATGATATTAATTACAACGATCAAGGCAAATGCAACAATATAATGAAAAGATTCAAATAATAATAATAATGAAACTACAATGACTTTGCTTTAAACAGGAAGTACTTCAGAAACAGTTTAAATCATGGTCAATTCGGATGCAATAGTTTGAAAGTGTCATGAAGACAAACGCTTTAAATCATTGTCTGTACGCAGTGCCCAGTTTTCCTTGCGATCAAGATTGGCCAAGGGCGATAGGACGTTCCGCAAGGTTTTGGATTTAAATTAGTGAAGATTTTTTTTAAAAGTAGCACCGGAATTCACTTCATTCTGTTTATAAATAAGATAACAATTCTTCAATAACACTAACCGCTTTTCAAGACCAGTTTACTAACCAAGATTACTTTTTAGATTGTTAAACGATTTATAAAAATCCATTCTAGAAATGTTTTTTTAAAATATTTTACTTGATACGAATGAAAAATATGCATTCAGTTGAATAATTTACTGCAAATTATTTAGGAATTTACGCATTTCTTTTTAAATTGAAAATCCTACAACGGACTTGATTATAAAACAAAAACGCCTGAATGTTTTGATAGATGAATTTGAATTACAATATAGTATTTTTACATATAGTGTCTAAAATTATATTTCAAACATGTACTATTTACAATGTCATAAGGGATTTTCCCACATATTATTTATATCGAATTTTTGGTGAACTCTTTTTTTTGTCTCTGAGAATGACTGTAGAAGATTTACGGTAATTCTTTTGATATTGTTTTATAACAATATCAAAAGAATTACCGTATTTATTTTATACGTGGAATGATAAGAAAAAAAAATTGTTTCGTTTAAGAAATATTTTGTATTGCGAAGAAGGCCCAGGAACAAATTATACTTACTAATCGAAGTTCCACCACATTTCCAAAACTTTTCACATCCATCTATAAAATGTGGAATCGCTACCTTGAGTGAAAAGTGTGAGGAAAAGTACCCATAATGCAATTACTAACATTTCAGTCCATAAATTTCTCAAGAGAACATTAAATTATATATCCTAAGAGGTTGAATATTTAAGGAATTTGTATTTCATCTTCGTTTATATCCGACCTCTCATCCGGAACTCGGTCTTGCCGAGATAATTTTCTTTGTCTTTGTTTTTACTTATAACTAGCCGTCTTTGGTGACCAGCCGATTCGCCAATATTAATTACTACTAAAGGGTTCTATCAATTCTTTTTATATAACTTGGTCTCATAATAAGTTTTTCAGCGAAATATTTTTAAGCTCCAAATTTCGATAGTTATTTACTTATACTATTATGTAGGCCTTAAGCAGTCCTATCTTTGAACTCCGCATCGCTCTCTGATTTTCTATCAGTGCACGTAAAATTCAGTTTTAAATTAAAGTGGCAATGATGAAATTTCAATTAATATAAAGACCTCTTTACTCAATCCAAGCATGTCTTTAAATAAAATTGAGAACTGAAAGCAGAGTAGTCCGACATTGAAGTTTTATGTTCACTACAGAAATCGAAACATTATAATTTTTTTCTAGTTTATAATATCTCAAGAAATTATATAGCAAACATTCAACAAATTAAATGAAACTTTCAGTTTTTAATTTTATTTTTAGATGTATATAAATGCTCTCAATAATAACATTTTTTTAGGTTTATAAATATATTTCAAAAAATTATGGTTTAAATTCCTTTGGTCTTATAGATTTATATTTGTAAAATAATATTTCAACTTCTAAATAAATAAATAAATATTTCTATCTTCTTTTTCAAATCTGGCTGAATTATTCAGTTCTGAATATTGCAAGTTTAGAACAATCATCCCTTTCATAATCTATGCCAATTATTCTAGAGTAACCCTTATTGGCTTCTTTGAGATCTCGATAAAGAGATATAAAATCGCCAGTTTTTATCGAATAGTTATATTGATATTTTCATAGATCGATTAGCTTTAATGCTTGATTTTGTTGATTGGAGTGCCACTTTTTTATTTTAAGGACTTATTGTCTCCAGAATATCTTGTTAAATCTGATTCACAGAGCAGAGGATATATGTAAAAATTAAACTCATCAGCATTTTTCCCTCAATCTACTAATTTCACTTAGACCATTTGTTAAAAGATTTATGTCTCTCCCCAAAAAATTAAAAAATTAGAAGTTGGACCCCGATTACAGAAGATGCCTTGTTGATGTTAAGCCAAATTTGCCTTAAATAAAACTGTTTAATTGGATTAGTAATATATTTATAGTAAAATATCATAGGAAACGTTTCATTGCATTTATTTTCCAAATCATATTTCATAAACTTGAATATAAACATTGAGGGATGTGGCGGCAAAGGCTGTTATCCCATTGGAGCGAAAATGTTACAGTTAAAGTATATCAAAGTACTTGAGGGCTTGAATAAAGATGTTTAGATGTTGTTTGCTTGCGAGAACATGAGACAGAAGAGAGGCAAAAGAAATGTTTGACTGTTGGATGATGAGATTTTTCCAGAGCGCTTCTCTGTGGACTACATATTTTGAGCATTTTAACAAGATGTGGAAAACTTTGTAGTCTTCGTGATATTGGATGCACAAGGGGTTGTCTGAGAGTTTGAACCTGTGGAGAAGACTTGGAGTAATGATCATTTTACAAATCACTCGCGCAATGAGTTTATCTTGTAACCTACTTCCCAGTCCATTTAGTGATTGTGCTGATATCCGGGAAATCCCCGATCAAAGCTAGATATTTGCTCCTGTGATCATTATTTGAGGCGATTTTCATAGAGATCTTCCTCAGATTAGAGATCGTATTCTCCGGGGAGATCCACTCAATGAATGGAGTAGATTCCTTGACTTCTTGCAAGAGTGTCTGCTTTTTCGTACCATGCAATACCAGAATGACCAGGTACCCATAGAAGCGATATATTTTGGTTCAAATCTTTTCTTGTATAAATTTTTGAGGCTAATCGTTGAATAATTTTAGGCGAATGGAAATTGATGTTTTTAAGAGAGATCAAAGCAAAATAACTGCCAGAAAAAATTAGTATATTTTTATTTTGGATTGTCAGTTCATTCAGAGCTTGGCAGATTGCTAAGACTTCAATTGTAAAAATGGAGTTTATGGCATGAATGCAATAAATGAATTTTTGAAAACAAGAAATACCAGCAATTGAGGTGAAAAAGTGTGGATTTTTAACCATCAGTGGCTATGATGAAATGATTCGGAAATGTTTTCTGCATACATTCGTTGAAGCTTGCCGCGATGACAGAAGCTGGGAACTCTTTGTTTTGGAAACTGAAATTCTTCAGAAAAATTTCACAAAGATTGGGGCTGGAATAGGAAAAAAATGGTATTTTTATTAGATGATTCGAAGAACAATTAAGACTTTGAAACGAAGCATTGAGCCTTTCTTCATCTTTTTCAGTCAATAGGACATTTAGTTCATCAGAACTGTTGGTTAATTGTTGGTTGGTTAAAGAAGAGAAAGGAAAATCTTTCATTTGTTTGATGAAAAATTGGATTGCAAGATGTTTAATTTTTTCTAAAAGAATTTCTTGTCCTGAAAGTTTTAATAAAATGGTGTTAGTAGTCCAAGTGGGATCGCCAAGCGCTATTCTCAGAGCCATTGTTTGGATTGTATTACAGGATTTGAGATGAGTTTCAGAGAACTTGTTAATGATAGGGCTACTGTAATAAAATACATTAAGTATGCTGTTAATAACGATTGTGATTAAATTTTTTGTTTTCGGGCCTTGTCTCATCGACCTTAATATTTTGAGACCTTGTATTTTTTTAAGTGCCTTATTTCTAAGACTTTTTAAAATTGTGCCATTTTGATTAGTTTTAGCAAATGGAATTCCAAGATATTTGATCTATTCAGTCCATGTAAGTGGAAACCCGTCATATGTTATATACGGAAGTAAAATTGAGCGTTTTCTAGAGCAATTCTAGCACTTTTTTCAGCGCTGATGGTAATTTTATAATAAGAGCATCATCTATAAATATTTTCCTGTGTATTTTGCAATTTAGTTTTAATATAATCCATTGAAGAATGAGAACAATAAGCATCATTCTTGTCAGGCCTGTAGACGCCAACGCACGCACAAACACATTAAACTTTATCTTTACTTATAATAAAGTACAATGTATGTGTGTATGTGCGTTTGTGTTGGTGCTGTACAGGCCATACCATTCAACCTACTGCTACCAAATTTGGTATATGTATACCTTGGGTGACGGGAATGTGCACCTCGGAACTCTTTTTTTTGAATTTTTAATTGAAATTTCAATTAATTAAAAAACAAGCCAAATGTTGAACTTTTTTCGCTATAAGTTCCGAAAATATAACAGCGAAAAATTGATTTTTGCATCAAGTTAAAGCTCAAAAAATTAGCTTTTCAATAATACTAATGCTTTTACCTATAAATATAAAACACTATTTTTAATGAATTTTTAAACATTTAATTTAATCGGGTTTTTTTCAATAATTTATTTCACATAAAATAAAAATAAAATTTTATCTTCTCCAGGATCTCAAAAAAAAAAAAAAAAAATCTGCTTTTAATAAAATGTTGCCATCACATTTCCAGAAGTTCTGATTAAAAAAAAGTTAATTACTACCAAAAATAAAACAGAAAATATAGTTTTCATTCCGTGATTATATGAAATGAAATAAATAGGAAATGTGATAATTTTTAAATATTAAACGTAAAGAAAATATTTCTTGATCGTTTGCAATATCAAAATTATCAATTCAATTAAAGAATTGAAATAAAAAAAAAACAAATAAAAATATATTACAAAAGTGCGACAGTTAAAATTGAAAAAGAATTTGTAGAAAAGTACCAAACGATAATCTTCTGAGAGCGAGATTTAATCTTATACTATAATACGAGGAATGGTTGTCAAGTCGAAAATCGCCCCAGAATTAATAAACTCCGGTAAACTTGGGGGTCTGGGGGTTTTGGCCACGAGAAATCGATTGGCGCCGGTTTTGAAGCGCTACGGTTGAGCAGTTCGGAGTTACAGATAGGATATTTTCCAACTTTATTAGTTCGCCATAATGGCTACTTAAATTTTCAAGTGGTAACGTGCTGCCATCTATATCAAAAAACAACTTCAACACGCTTCAATCTTTACACTGCTCATTTTGTACCATTTCTTTAATTGTATAATTTTTTATTATCAATTACATTTTATTTGCTATGACTTTTCAAACTTTACCTTTGTATAGAATAGTTTCCTTTCCAAACTCTAACTTTGTTTAGAATAGTTTACAATGGTGCACTTTGACCGGTTATCTTTTCACGAATGGTTTCACAAATTTTCTTATGGCATGTATTGTTTTGATAAATCACAATTGAAAATTTAAATATTCGAGTTAGCTTCGATACCTGTTTTCTCCGAGCGGAGCTCGGTCACCCGCTGGTTATTTAAAAGTAAGAAATCTTAAACGATCTTGACGATGACGTCATTTCAAATAAAAGACGAAAAAAAGCAATTGAAATTAATTAAAAGTAAAATATTTTTGCATTTTTTTTAAATTCTTAAAACAATAAGGCATGTTTTGAATTGTTACTTTTACTTGTTTGAAGAAGATATATAGAGCAAATCAAATAATTCGCCTTCGTGATTGCAATTTATTTCCGAATTGAATCATGCTAAATAAAAACGCACCTGCTTTCAACGAAGCACGCGTAACATTAAATGCTATACTGGTAAAAACAGGTCAACTATTTGAAAACGCATCTTCTTTCAAACTAGCATACGTAATAATTAATAAAGCACAATTTGTAAAAACAGATAAAAATATTTTTACCCGCATACTTCCGAGACATCAAAACTTTCTAACCAAAACAATATCATGTTCTCAGATGAGAAAAAATAAATCAACCATCATTCCAAATTAAACATATAAAAATGTCATTTTCAGCACGTGTCTGCATAAAATGAAACAAATATGGAACATGCTATTTTTGGAAAATAAATGCAATAAAACGTCTTCTATGATATTATATAATACATATATTACTAATTCAATTAAACAGTTTTATTTAAGGCAAATATAGCTTAACATCAACAAGACATCTTCTGTAATTGGAGCCCAACGTCTAATTTCTTAATTTTTAGGGGAGAGACATACATCTCTTAACAAATCGTCTCAGTGAAATATATAATTTGTAGATTGGGGGGAAATTGCTGATGAATTACGACTTTTAAATATTTACATATATCATCTGCTCTGTGATTCATATTTAACTGAATACTCTAGAGACAATATATTCTTAAAATAAAAAAGTGGCACTCCAATCAACTAAATCAGTCATCAAAGCTGAGAGATCTAGGAAAATTTCAATACAACTGAATATTCGATAAAAACTGACGATTTTAGACCACTTTGTCAAGATCTTAAAGAAGCCAATCAAGGTTACTCTAGAATAATTGGCCTACATTAAGAAAGTGATGATTGTTCTGAACTTTCAATATGCAGAACTGAATAAATCAGCCAGATTTGATGACAGAATATAGAAATGGTTATTTATTTATTTAGATGTAGGAATATTAAGAATATTTTACAGAATATGAATCTATAAGACCAAGGGAATTTAAACCATAATTTGTTGAAATATTTTTATAAACCAAAAAAATAATAAAATAAAATTTTATTATTGAGATTATTTTGGATCTAAATATGTATTTATTATATGGATTGAGATCTATTATATGGATCTAAAATTAAAATTAAAAACTAAATGTTTCATTTAAACTGTGAAATGTTTGCTGAATAATTCCTTGAGGTATTATAAATTAATAAAAAAAATTATGACGTTTCAATTTCTGTAGTGAACATAAAAATTCAATGTCGAACTACTCTGCTTTCAGTTCTCAATTTTATTTAAAGACAT
>JAOUZG010029335.1:3349517-3368959 GCA_026289955.1 Argiope argentata
ATTGAAATTTCATCATTGCCACTTTAATTTAAAACTGAATTTTACGTGCACTGATAGAAATTCAGAGAGAGATGCGAAGTTCAAAAATCAGGACTGTTTAAGGCCTACATAATAGCATAAGTGAATTATATGACTATCGAAATTTGGAGCTTAAAAATATTTCGCTGAAAAACCTGTTATGAAACCAAGTAATATTAAAAAAAGTGATTGAACCCTTTAGTTCGCATTAATACTGGAGTACCGACTGGTCGCCAAAGGTGGCTAGTCATGAATAAAGACAGCATTCTCTGGATTAATTCTGTGACGAAAGAAGATTAAACTTACATTTTCCAAACACGCACCATTTAATACATAGCTATCTCTAATCAAGGCAAGGTTTTCCATTCTCCCATTGGGAATCCTTTCCAAATCATCTTTGATTTTACCCGCAACTCTTCAACGTAATAACAAACAAGATACTAAATAGCACAGCGATGGCATAAAAATATAAATAATAAATAATAAATAAAAAAATTGTAAATCATAGGAACAATTTAAGATATAAGTGCAAAAATTACTAGGAAAGTGTTTTCGGCAAAAGATAAACAACTTGGCGAAATCAGTGTTCCTGGGAAAAAGTTTTTCCTTTCCCCCCTTAGACAAACACATTTTGATCAATGTGTATTGCAGTTTCTTCTTTTTCTTTCAATCGTCTTTTCAACAGAATTTCCGCCTTAATATAAATTAACGGAATTTTCGCTGTCTCCGAATGTATCACATTCCGTCCTTTTGAACTAGATAGTCTGTCTTTATAAGAAACTTTCTTGAATCCACATTTGATTCTTTTCAGTTTAGAGTAAAAAAAATGCAAAATCAATTCCAAAGAACGGTTTTTATGCTTTGACAAAAGAGAGATCGATGATTAATTGCAATTAATTCCAAAATCTTGTATCAAGTAACGCAATTTAAAATTTACCACGAATGGATATTGATTCGAAAGCAGTTGATATTTTTTTCTCAAAAATTATCATTTACTCTTATCTATTACAATCAGTATCTATTTTCCAAAAGCAGACAATTTTCAAAGAATGACTCAACAACTTTAAAAGTAATTTTGACAGAGGTTTTTATATATTTGGACGTTTCAATAACAAACGTCTACTTCTGCAACTAATATCATCGATTGAATCTTAAGTAATGATATGATTTTAATTAATAACAAAACTCCAATCTATTTCATTTTTTGAAAGTCGGACATATTTTTGTAAAAATAACGTCATTAGATATTTTCCCCTTTGGTGCCATTTCAAGTTCACCCAAATCCCACCCGGGTAGACATCAGTCCTCAAGCATCGTTACTTTACATAGTAAATAAAACACACAAACGACGGATATTTTAACTCACTGCACGGCAATCTTATTCTACACGATTTCTTTTCAATTCTATTTTAAATTTCGTAAAGTTTATTTCTATACTATGAAAAATAATTCCTTCTCACAATTGTTTTGAAACGAAAGATTATACACCTTTTTAGGTGCCATGAATATGGCTCGTGAAAAGAAACAAAAACCATCATTACAGTTAACGAGAGTCAATACATGATTGAAGTTATGGATTGTCTAACTCGAATGTTTGTTAAAAATTGAGAAAATAATTTCTGAAATAACACTTGAAGATGAAGGTCACACTGATCAGAAACCTTTATGAAATGAAAGCATCCATAACAAAATCCGACACCGGATAACTCCAATAATTTCCTGTTTGAAAATGCCATGTTGCATATTCAAGAGCCTAAGCCCTTTTTTTGCTGAATAATACTTAACAATGTTTGCCAGTTTATTCACTCTCTTTGAAAATTAATTATCTCACTATCCGTTAATAAATAAAAAAAAGAAAGAAAGAATATCTTCGAATGCTTTTTTTTCCACCAAGAATTTCTAACACCAGTACAACATTTCCTTCTTAAAATGATGCCTATGAAATTATACTTTGAGAATTAACCAATACATAATTGTCATAAGGCTAATGATTTGCATACAAAGATGGGAAAAAGTCAACCAAATCAATCCTATTAGAAATAGTTATTTTCCCAAGACAGCGTAGCTGTTTCTTCATAAATGGTAAATATATCCATCGGGATTAAACAATTAATCTCAACTTTCATCTTTCCTCAGATTTAGCATTTATGCATCATTTCAAATATCTGAAAGAGATAATTTTTTATTAGCTAAATGCTATTAAAGTTGACAGCAGACAACTCTTGATTTTAAACCGCATCTTATGAAGATAATTAGTGAGAACAGGAAATGAACTGGGACGCGGAAGTTGTAATTTCGTTACTAGAAGCAAAGCCCGTCTTCTCTTGTTAGAAATTTCATACCATTCTGCAATAAGTTCTGCTCTGGGCTAAAGGGATCGCAATCTTATTCTTCAAGGCTGGAAAGTGTGAAGCAACTATATGTATGTCACAGATGCAATAACTCGCCCTCTTGGCTTGATATCAGCCACACATTTTTTCTTTATCAAACATTAATTTAGCTTTAATCGTTTTCCTCGAACTTCCCTTTAACCATTCTCATTTAAAATACTATAGCGATACGGGCCCATCAATTAGATTCCTCGGATAGAAGATCTTGACAAATTCTTTTTTAAATATAAATACTTTATTTTTTTGATAGTAAAATTCCTACAAATGAAGCTATTCAAAAGTGTTCTTAAGATCACGAATGTTCTTCTTGGAACAGCAAGTTGCTAATTGCAAGGCATGCAGCAAAGAAAAAAAAACTTCAGTAAAAATCAGCACAATAAAAAAATCAGTAAAATGTTTGGCACGTTTTCAAGATATGCTACTTTTTTTATGCTAAAGATATACTTTTTTTCAGGCAATCTAAATTTGCATTAATGCAAAAAAACCTCCATTATACACATATAGTTTATAGCCTTTGAAAATGTAAATGAATTACCAACAATAAACCCTCATTTAATAAAAATTTATTTCCCCCAAAATGAAATTTTTGGACTTGTATAAATATGAGGTCATGAGGATACCCAGTAGTTTGATTAGAGAGGATCGCGCTTCACAATCCCTCAGAACCTCGTGCCGTCCGAGTCGACGCCCAGCAGATGTTAGGGCAGAAATTCACGCAGCAGTCCCCTCCGACAGCACCGGAGAACAACCGCATTCCACAAGGTATAAAAACATCGGAGACAGTCATCTCCTTTTACTTTGATGCTTACTGGAACATCACACATAAATCCATAGTATCAAAAATCACGATTTTAGAAGAAAAAAAATATAAATGCAGACGATTTTTCAAAAAAATTATTTAAATTTAATTAACTATTTCAAATAGTCTAAAATTAATATGCCCCTTGAATATTTAAATTATAATGCAAACTTTTGTTGTAATAATTAAAAACATAATATTAATAGTTACAAATAATTTAACTTACTTGTATCATTTTCCAATAACTAAGCTTTCAAATTTTTGTATTTTAATAACAATAAATTATCCACTCTAACTTATAGAAACTGTATTTATGCCGAAAACTGAAGGGAGCAGGTGATGCTTGTTAAATATATCCCCAAACTGCAGTAAACAAAATATATCGTAGAGAGCAGGTGCTAATTTATTGAATGGGTGAGCGATGGCTGAAAGCAAAATTCTTCTTATTTAATTGAAAAATATCAGGAAATAAATTCTTGCAAAGATAGATAAAAAATTCAATCAATTGTGCACCACAAAATGTCACCACTAATTTTTAATAAGATGATAAGGTATGCATGTTACTCTGCATAACTTTCTGATGAAAGATATTTTTAAATGTAAAAGAAGTTTATTTATTCATAGATCTCCTATCGAACCTTGCTCTTTTCTGAAATTATCAATTTTGCAAGATGTCGAAAGATGTTTTGTTCCCGATGTTTTGCTATAGTTATTATTCTGGTTCTTGTATATCATTGAAAATAAATGCATATAGGATGATTTTCTAGAAATATTGAATACATCTTTTGTTACGATGTTAGATATTTAATTAATAATTATCACGTTTTTTGATAAATTAATTAACATTTAAAAAAATATTAAACAGCAATTTAAAAATTTAAGTAATAAAATAATAAAAATTTATCCTTTCATAAAAATAAGTAGCACAGTAATTAAAATGATTTGCCGATTGTTAATCAAATTTAAATAATTTTATTTTTGTTTTTAAAAACGCATATGTATTTATAATTTTTCGCATATAAAATTTTAATTTTATAATGTCTAACGATAACAAATATTTAAAAAAATTAAAAAAGATTTAATTAAAAGTATTTGTAAAGTTTTAATTGAATAAGGATTAAAAAGAAAAAAAATCCAGATAGATTTGAACCCTGACCTGCCGCATACGAGACGGTTCGGGACCATTCAAACCGGAACGAAGTGATCTGTGTATAAAAATGATCAAAAGTTTGAGAAAATTTTCTCGAAAATGACCGACCATTGAGTTCCAATATTTTCGCGAATGAACATTATAAATGTATTCATTGTACCAAATCTCATCCCGAACTCAGATTTCAACTCCACACCTTTCTCTAGTTAGATATAAATACTCTCTTAAAATGAGAAAAGTGAAAAGAAAGACAGTTCTGTTAGGAGCGAAAATATTTAATAGACCAGCAGATGGTGAAGGATCCACAGTTGTTAACGAATTCAAATTGGGTGAATCCACTCCATGAATTGCACAGAAACGTGCGAGTAAAACAAATGAGTCTTTTAATGGCGCGACAAAAGAGAGCAGCGGAAGAGCATCCTGTTCAAGGAATGTCGCAGTGGAGAAGACAGAAAATGGCTTGGTCACTGAATTTTTACGACGATACAAGGATGAAGATGGGAAGCGAGGCTGCGTCCGCCGATGAAACAGCGGCTAAGAACTATTAAGAGCACCAGCAGTAATCAATGATGATGTAACACAGATCAAGTATTTAATGCAGGTGAAACTGGGGTATATTGGAAAAAAGATCCCCAGTCAAACATTCACTCCCAAGTCTGCAAAAACTGCTAGTGGTTTTAACAGAATATTGAATTACATTCCTTTACTGTGATGCATCTGTTGCAAAAAATGTTAAAAACCCCTCACCGTAAATAGAGTTTTGGCCCACATGTGCTAAAAAGCATACATTTAGTTAAATATCCAGTACATTTTATGATCAATACAAAAGCATGGGTCACATTAGCTGTTTATACAACATCGCTTTACAGATAGCTTCGTATCAGAAGTTGAAAAATACACGTCAGTGATCAATCTTCCTCTTTAAGTGATGCTTATTGTTAGCAATGTCCCGGGCCTCCTTTGTTTAGAGCATCCTAACATACAATTAGCGTTTTTACCGCTAAATAGGACTTACCTTTTACAACCGCTGGATCCGGGCATAATCGCAAATTTTAAGAAACACGCGAAATTAACTTTCAGCTACATTTTGAAAAAAAAAAAAAAACTGGAAAAGGATGGAATTGATGGATGGAAGATGGAACAGGGTTCGAAACAACTATTTTTGGAATTGTGAGTTTATCTGAAATGTCCAACGAATTTGTAGATTTATTGAATTGTAGACAAAATCTATCAAAGAGAAATGTATTGTAAGTTAGTTTATTAAATCTTAAAAAGTATTTCTTAAAAAATATTTTTTTATGACGAATAGTTTTAATAATTGATACAAAGGAAAAAGGAACTACTTGGAACGATGGCTCTTCGTAAAAGAAAAAAAATGCATTCGGCCAAATCCCCCCTGAAAAATTTAAAATTTCTTGTTAATAAATATAACTGAAATAAAACTTCCATTAACAAAGTCATAAATTGGATGATTGCGTGATGAAGAGCGATCAACTTGCCACTATTTGGAAAACTCCAAGCCTGAAACAATGAATTGTATAAGTAAAAATGCATTTCGTTAAAGAAAAATATTTTTAAATACGAACCCAGAGTCAACTTGCATCAAATAAAGTCAAAAACTATAAAAAAATGTAACAAAGAATTACTTCAAAGATGAAAAATAAAAATCAGTCTTATATGAAATTTGGATGAAAGCCATTTACTTATATACACTAATACTTATTCCAAATAAATTTTCGCCAACCTCGTAACACTCAAGTTTTTCGATATAAACATTTTTTCATACTGTACTTGGAAGTTATAATTTTGGCTGTCATATTAATGACAGACACCAAGCTGGAAGTTTGAAAACGTTTCTGAACTACGAGTAGCTTAAGTATGGCTGCACTGAGGAAAATTTATGTTCTCTTTCAGTTTTTCTTACACGAAAACATAATGTTTTGGTGAGGAGGCTCGAATGTCACCGAAGCTTACGAACAAGAAATATATTTTGGCAGCATTGCTTTATTATTACATATGCTTTTTAACAGAAAATGCGTTTTTAAAACGTTTACGTAGAAGTATGACATCATAGCAGTTATTTCATATCAAAATAGGTCGAGCCGGGGGTTAAAACTTATTGGGGGCCCTCACTGATTTACTTTAGTAATGAACATACATTAAAAGAAGGAAACGTAAAATAAAATTTCTATTAGCTCTGGGGACCCCCACTTATGTGTGGGCCTGGGGCAACTGCCCCTGCCTTTGTCAGGACCTGCTGAAAGAAAAGAAAATCATTGATAATATTCAAGAAAACAATAATTCAGTATGACTATCGAGTTACATAGACAATGGCACAAAATTAAAGATGAATTAGAAAATTTATCTGCAAATGAAAAAAAAAAGATTTCAGTGCGTAAAATGGTTGAACTGCTGAACGTCTGTTAATATTTTTTTTATTGCGAAATATGGAAGTTAAATTTATAAGATTTGATTTATTATATATTTTTTAAAATTTGCAGAATACTGCAGAGAAAACGAAGCAGGAACTGTTCTTTGGAGCCATCTGCTATTCATCTAAAAACATGATTTAAAGCGGAAATCAAACTAGAATTAAGATCATGAATGAAAATTATTTCTGAAGTCATTACTCATTAAATTACTCACTAATTATCTACTCACTAAAAGTATTCACACTATTCTCTCTTTTCACTATTATTATTTTTGAAGTCAAGACAATATTAAAATACGCAAGATGTGAAAATGGATTTCTCAAGTTTCGAATTTAATATTTTTCTGTGCAAGTTTAAAAGAAGTTAGTTGACCAAATTCATATAAAACTCAAATTTTTGAATAATTTAACAAGAATTCTCCAATTAAGCATTTAGCACACACAGAAAAAACATACTCGTGGCCTTAGCAATGGAATTGCAATAATGAGACAAAACATTAAAATTACATAACAGAACAATCACTATTTTCATGAAAATGTTATAGACTATCTTGTCTTAATAGGAATGAAAGCTCGGATGAAAGATATGAAAAGCAATAACCCTTTTTTTTTGTTACATCTTGATTTTATTTATTTTTAAAATTCTGATACAACTATTAAAAATTTTTTCTGAATTTATATATTTTTGGGGATTTTATCCGATATTCACGTTTTGTTTCTTGATATTTTAACATGAAGTCAGTGAAACCTTATCATTTAAATCTAAATTAACCTATTTCTGAAAATCTTACATGCTGTAAATTGCATTGATCAGAATACAATTTTTACTAATCACTAATTTTTATTTATCGATTACATATAAATATGAACAATCTTGACGTGAGGCAGGCTTTATTCTGGTGTTAAATATAAAAGAACCCCTTCAGCTAATTGGTCGAATGTATTTTTGATTCAAACGAAAATGAAAGAATGCATAAAGAACAGAAACTTAAAGAGTCACTTAGTTTGGGTTTCGCTTGCAGTGAGAAATTCCACACAGCTAGACAGAAAAAGTGATGAAATCGACTGGAAGTGTCGCTTGTAAGCGATTGCTGATTAAAGTTAACATTCCTTCTCACAAAACGAACAGTTTTGCCCCTACAATATAATCCATACACATTCAATTTTCTTAAGGAATTTTTAAGTGACTTAGTCGATGAGTATCTTCGAAAAATTTCATCATATTTCAAAGGCCCCATTGCAAAGTTATGAAGATTTATGCTTCTCGTGCTTTCCGCTGCTAGCAATTTGTTGAAAGTTTACTGAGTCTTCTAATCAACAAATGCAAGAGATGTTTATATTTATTCATCCCGTTCATAACTGCAGATCGAAGTTGCCTTATAGGATAGCAAACGGAACTAGTTCACAATTATTTTATTAGCGCAGATGGTGAGCAGTTAATAGATTTGTTATTTCTCTTTTTCCGGACGTGAAAAGATGGATGAAGTCATACTTTCCAGCACGAAATGTTTTAAAACCCACCGGCTCCGGCTAACAGCTGCTCAAAATTTTGTTGCATTTTCACAGGGGAGATTAAATAAACCATTTCTGAGATTTATAAACAAATGCTGTTAAAATTATTGACATCTGCTCTCAGACTCGGAAATTCGAATAAAAAATTAACCGATATATATTTATACTGATATATATAAGCACGGAAAAATAATGTTTAGAAGCCATTTTTTAAAGCTAAAGTTTTAAAAATATGTTATGCAAATAAGCGGAAAGCCAAAACAATAAGGAATTTTAATTTCAAAAGAACAAAAATTTAAATTAATAAGTGATTTGTTAAACTCTAAACATTCCCGAGTTAGTCTATAAAGTAGTTTTGCAATGGCAGATGTTTTCCTCTCTTCTCTGCTTTTAAACATTCTCATGTGTAGTTCAACTAAAATGAATAGCTATATGTTAAACAAATTCAATATATCCTGTTCTTAAAAGTAAGTTTTTAATGAATTTAAAGAGGCTGAAAATTGAATATAAAATAATTACGAAAAATAGAACCATCATTTAATAAATTCTTGCATGCTTATATAAAAAATTGTATTCTATAAATTATGACGTCATTTATAACTTCAAAAATAAATTCTTCATTTAATAAATTCTTGAATGCTCATATAACAAATTGTATTCTATAAATTATGACGTAATTTATAACTTAAAAAATAAAACAAAACGCCAAAATGGAATATTAGATATATATTATAGTAAAATTATTATCTAAGAAAGTAATAACCAAACATTACAGTAAAATTTATATCTAAGAAAATGAAAAATTATAATCTGATTGTATGAGCAATTTTATAAAAAACAAAACATTATATTTTAAGATTATGAGCCAATTATAATGCTGAAAACCCCCCGCAAGGTCTAACTAATTCTCCCTGTTCTATTTGAGTCAAAGTTAGAAAAATATTCTTAACATTTTGAAGAAAAGAGAAAAGGTTTTACTCTCCAGCATCTAACACACATCGAATGACGAATCATTACATTTTATTACAAACAGCGAAATAGAGGACGGCCTCTGATGTTAACCTCCCAATAATTGTCCGGGGGAAGGGTCTTAAACACGGGAGCGAATTAAGTAGTCTAGTTATAAAATATAGGAATCTATTGTATATTTTGCGTATTCCTGAGACAAAAAAATTTAAGACCCTTCTCTTTCTACCAGTATATGTATTCACTGGAATATACAATATGTTTTATATCAAAATCATTTTTACAATTTGAAGTATTTGCATCCCCTACAACTTAAACATTAAAAATTGGTTTCAATTAGAGTGGACATATGCATTCCTATTCTTCTATGATAGAATTTAACTATAGTCGCCCACAAGCTAATAGAATTAGTAACTAATTTCTTTGAAATACATGCTTAGACTTATACGCATTCAAATTATAATATTAACAGTGAACATTTTGTAAATGGAATAGAATAATTCAATCTCGAAAATGGATTTACTTCAAATAAATCTAAACGAAAAAAAATTCCAGACTACTTCTCTTCTCATTTTTTACATACTAGTTGTTGACTTCGAACACAAGAGAATTTCTTATTAATGCTTTTGTTGTAAAGAAAGTATTAAAAAAATAGTAATTCTTATATTACTAAGAACTAAAACAGTTACTCAAAACTAAAATTTTTCAAGATTGATATTGCTAAAATTTAAATAAATTTAAATAGATTCATTTTGTTTATTATACTTATCAACATGGTAGATGATGAAATAATTTTTTTCATCGTCTGTAAAAAAAAGTACTCAGAACGAGCAACAACATTATGATTTTTTTACTTCAGTAATTAATTTATAATTTAAAATGCAATTATTGTATTTGATAGTAATGTATTAACTTAAGAACGCTAAAATTACAAGGTACTAATTTACATCATTAATATAAACAATAATAACGAGTTCAATTTAATTTCGATTATCATTTTCCTTTATACGTCGTTATATAAGCAGAGAAGCTTGAAATAAGTACATAAACGGTGCTTTATTATATTACGAAAACTACTTTACTCTTTTTAATGCCGATTAGCTATAATGTTATACAAAAAAAAATACTTATCTCGTCAAAACAAGTTACTAACTTCCAAATCCATAAAATACATACCTATAAAATCAAATTTATTGCTATAACTATCAGATACTCGAGAAAGAAAATGTAAAGAAAATGCAACTTAAGATCGAATAGAGAATTTCCAGATGCGTTTCTTAATAGATTTTGTTACAATATTTTAAAGGTACGTTAGGAAGTTGAATTCTAATTTTGTTATTGCTTCAGATAGTTTATTTGACATCTTTATCTTCTAAAAAACGTTTTACTCTTGCTTTCTTAAGAAGATCAGAATTCTAGGAAAATGTCAGCAAAACCATAACAAACCAAACTGGTGGTGGTACAATTTCTTCAATAAAGAGCATCGAATGCCGAGTTAATGAAGTCAAACATCTGCTTCAAGGAAGTAAGGAATGGAGGTGTGTTCTCCGGGGTGTGCTCCGGAAACGCGATTCTTAGCTTTTGCTGGGTTAAACAGAAAATAGGATGACGAATATCACAAAATATATCACTTCAACAAAGGAAGGACACAAAAAAACATATTTCTCGATTCAATGATGAAATTAAATGAAAAACAAAGAGAAAGTTCGAGAAGGAACGGGAAAGCGCGAGCACAGATGATGTCAAAATACTGACTAACATAATGTATTCAGAAATTTAGCGAATGGCTTTCAAGAATAGTAAAAAACGTAATTTTTTAAAAAGTTATCCGATCAGGGATGATTGGCGGTTCGGAGAAACAATACTTATGGCGGACTGTGTGTTATTCATCTGCGCATTGAAAAAAATCAAGTGATTGTTTACCTCTTATTTGAACGTGTAAATGATTTTAGTATGCAAGTTTTATTAATCAGGAAAATCTTGTTTTGAAAACATCTTGATCAGAATTTCATTTTGGATTAAATGAAAAGATTTTACATTAGATTTTTTTTAATCTCAAGATATTTAAAACGTAATGGGATACAAATTGCACACTTAATTGCCAAGATGCCTTACAACAAAGACTCTTAATCTCTTATTTTAAATTTGAGAACTAGAAAAAAAGGAAGGATGTGATTTCTTTTGAATAACGTAATCCGTACAATTTAAAGCAAATGCTTCAATAATATGTATTAAATTAGATGAACGGTTCAGCTTCCTCGATTATTATTTAACTCTTTATTGCGGCAAAATGAATTGGAATTTTATAGTTAATCCACATAAATTTAAATTAAATCTTGATAATGACATAAGAAAAGATATGCGAGACAGGAATTTTTATTTGGATTTCAGGGTAGTCGGTTCAGTTACTTTTTTCGGATATCTGAGAGCTTGTGAAACGTGTTTTCTCTTAAATATTCAATTTATGACTTCAATATTTAATCGACTGATAATTAAATCAGCCGGTCGTACAAATGATTTATTTGTAAAGTTAACAACTCATCTTAAAGGCATGTAAAAGCTGCAAGACGCGGGAACTACTTTTCAATATGCGAAGCATACAAAGGGAAAGTCTTACAATTAAAAAAAAAGTATATGTTTAGAATTCCACCTGTCGATTTGTGAACACAATAATTAAAAAAAAAAGGTTTGACTTACATGGATTAAATTTGGTATTTGGTGTTAATACTAGATTTGAGCATTTCTAGCAAATTTTGAATGAAATCCGTTAGAAGATTGTTTGTTTGTTTGTTTGTATCAGTGTATGATTAAAGAAAATTAGATGAATTAAATCTAGTATTCCATGTAAAATAGAATGGTATGGAAATTTGGTGGGGCCATCTGAATTATTGATCATCGAAATCTAAAACTTACAATATTTCTTGAGCTTTTAGAAGAACAGACTGAGCTAAATTAATATAAATCTTAAATCTCATATTTTAAGCACCTAAACCACTATCATTCTATTAAAGTTACACTAGGTTCAGCGTAAAAAAAGTATCAATGAAAAATATATGAATTGAATACGTTAATGAATAATAAATTCATTTTATTCGCATTGTTAAAATTAATTATTTTCTAACATTTTAATTGACACATAAAAAAAGCCTTCAACATCTACTAATAGTGAAATTCGAAAAATACGCAGTCTAACTTCAGTAACTTTGTCTGTTTCACCTGAAACTGCAAATCATATGAAACATTCGATTTTAAAATAAATTCGTACTTAATTTTTTAGGGGAAATTAAAACCAGTTTTTAATTTATATAAGCTTTGAATGCATTCTCGTACCATCTTTTTCTGCTTCATGTTTTGCATTTTGAGTGGGTTTATAGCAATTAATTTTTTTAAAAAGATACTAAAAATGGAACGTTTTTCTTAATAACGAAGAAGAACAAAGCTACTGGTTAAATGGAGTCTGCTCATTATTAGAAGATGCATTTCATATATACGTATATATATATGCATGGAAACAGAGATGCTTATAGGTAAAAGAATGAAGTTAAGAAATTGTTCATTCGGTGAATCAATTTTATTACTGAGTACTGAGAGGAAATCTGCAATGAGAAATTCTGTTACGCCCACTATGGTGATAAAATATGCTGGTATGTGTGGGGCATAACCTACTCAAACTATTTTGAAAACTAGAAGGAAAAATATTTGATATATTATATTTTTCTGTATTATATTTTATTATTAATATATTATTTTTATTATATTTTATTATTAATATACTATTTTTTCTGTTTGTAACGAAAAAATGAACAAGACTTTACTTCATATAACTTAATTCTTTTACTATATCGATGTTTTTTTTAAATTTTATTCATTAATATGTAAAGACAAAAATAAGCAGGTTTTTAAAATCACCTAGCTTCTATGAATATGGCGAATCTAACCATTATAAGTTTGAAATTGTTTACATTATTTTATATGCAGCAAGCTAGTGGAAATATTTTAATAATGAAGTTTTGAATGCATCGATAATTTAAACATTATTATTTATTGAAACCTTTTAGAAAAACAAGCTAAAAAATCATAATAAAAAGTGGTAAAGGATATATTAAAATTAATTGAAATAATTGTGTGAGAGAATAGTTTCCGCTTTATGTTATACTAATAACAAGAAATGTATTTAAGACTGCTTTTAAACACCAGTCATTTTTATTTTAAAAATTTTCCCAAAGAAGGGTTTTCACTTTAATAAACACATCTGATAATTAATTATAAACTTCTAATTCATAAAAATCTCATTCTGAGCAATTTTTTCTTTTTCGGGGAGTATTAGTTCCATTTAAAATATATTTTAAAATTATATTTATTAAAGATTCGTTTAATATTAAAATAAGGCGAGTTAGGCAAAATAATCACCTGGAATTATATGATATTGAATACGATTTTTTTTCAAATCAAAAAGGAAAAAAAATCAATTTACTTACACTTTATTAAAGAATTTTTTTATGTTAGATAAGTCAAATTTTTGCAGTAAAAAAGGCAAAATAACTTATATAGAAATTAAAAATTCAGTGTCAATACTGAATGTGTTATCTTCACTTATAATAAAGCGCAATGTGTGTGTGTGTGTGTGTGTGTGTCAGTTGGCGCTCTGCAGGCATGACCATTCGACCTACAGCTACCAAATTTGGTACATGTATACATTGGGTGCCGGGAATGTGCACCTCGGAGCCCCTTTTTTTGAATTTTTAATTGAAATTTCAAATAATTAAAAATAAGCGAAATTTTAACGTTTTTTCGCTATACCTTCCGAAAATATTACAGCGCAAAATTGATTTTTGCATCAAGTTAAAGCTCAAAAATTAGCTTTTCAATGATACTAATGTTTTTACCTATAAATAAAAACTCTTTTTTAATGAGTTTTTTAAAAATTTAATTTAATCATATTTTTCAACAATTTATTTTGCATAAAATAAAAATAAAATTTTATCTTCCCGAAGATTTCATAAAAAATCAACTTTTACTAAAATGTTGCCATCACATTTTCAGAAGTTCTGATTTAAAAAATAAGTTAATTACAACCAAAAAATAAAACAGAAAAATATAATTTCCATTACGTGATGAAATAAATAGGAAATGATGAATATTATGAAATGAAATAAATAGGAAATATGATATTATTTTTAACAATCAATGAAAGAGAAAAGTTTTCTTGATAATTATTAAAATAATTAATTCAATTAAAGAATTATAATAAATAAAAATACAAAATAAAAATATTTTACAAAAATGCGACAGTTAACCAAGAATTTTTTGAAAAGCACCAAACGCAATATTCTGAGAGCGAGATTAATTATTTAAAAAATTAAAGAAATCTTAAACGAACTGAAAGATGATGTCATTTAAAAAAAACGACGAAAAAAAAGCAACTGAAATTAGGTAAACGTAAAATATTTTTGCATTCGTGTTTTTTTTAAAATTCTTAAAACAATAAGGCATGTTTTGAATTGCTACTTTTACTTATTTGAAGAAGATATATAGTACAAATCAAATAATTCGCCTTCATGATTGTAATTTATTTTCGAATCGAATCATGCTAAATAAAAACGCATCTGCTTTCAACGAAGCATACGTAATATTAAAGCTTTACTGATAAAAGCAGGTCAGCTATTTGAAAACGCATCTTTTTTCAAACAAGCATACGTAATAATTAACTATGCAAAATTTGAAAAAGCATATAAAAATATTTTTTACCCTCATATTTCGGAGACATAGAAACTTTCTAACAAAAACGATATCATGTTCTCAAAAGCCTTAACGAAACCTTAAAACTTCAAAAACCTTAAACGAACTAGAAGATGACATCATTTCAAAGAAACGCTGAACAAAACCCAATTGATAGTAAGAAGTAAAATATTTTTGCATTTTTGTTTTTTTTTTTTACCTTTTCAAATAATAAGGCATGTTTTGAATTATTACTTTAAATTATGTGAAGAAGATATATTGGGCAAATCAAAGAATTCGAATTCGCAATTGTAATTTATCTCCGCATTTCAATGAATCATGCGAAATAAAAACGCATCTGTTTTACGAGGCGTACGTAGTATTAAAGCTATACTGGTAAAAGCAGGTCAGATATTTGAAAACGCATCTTCTTTCAAACTAGCATACGTAATAATTAAAAAAGCACAATTTGTAAAAACAGATAAAAATATTTTTTACCCGCATACTTCGGAGACATCAAAACTTTCTAACCAAAACAATATCATGTTCTCAGATGAGAAAAAATAAATCAACTATCAGTCCAAATTAAACATATAAAAATGTCATTTTCAGCACGTGTCTGTATAAAATGAAACAAATATGGAACATGATATTTTTGGAAAATAAATGCAATGAAACGTTTTCTATGATATTATATAATACATATATGACTAATTCAATTAAACAGCTTTATTTAAGGCAAATATAGCTTAACATCAACAAGGCCTCCTCTGTAATAGGAGCCTAACATCTAATTTCTTAATTTTTTGGGGGGAGAGACATACATCTCTTAACAAATCGTCTAAGTGAAATATATAATTTGTAGATAGAGAGAAAAATGCTGATGAACTTTTAAATTTTTGCATATATCATTTGCTCTGTGAATCATATTTAACAAAATATTCTAGAGACAATAAGTCCTTAAAATAAAAAAATGGCACTCCAATCAACTAAATCAATCATGAAAGCTGATAGATCTAGGAAAATTTCAATACAATTATTCGATAAAAACTGACGATTTTAAATCACTTTATCAAGATCTCAAAGAAGCCAATCAGGGTTACTCTAGAATAATTAGCCTACATTAAGAAAGCGATGATTGTTCTGAACTTGCAATATGCAGAACTGAATAAATCAACCAGATTTGATGACAGAATATAGAAATGTTTATTTATTTATTTAGAAGTTGAAATATTATTTTACAAATATGAATCTATAAGACCAAAGGAATTTAAACCATAATTTTTTGAAATAAATTTATAAACCTTAAAAAATGTTGTTATTGAGAGCATTTATATACATCTAAAAATAAAAATAAAAACTGAACATAAAAATTCAACGTCGGACTACTCTGCTTTCAGTTCTCAATTTTATTTAAAGACATGCTTGGATTGAGTAAAGAGGTCTTTATATTAATTGAAATTTCATCATTGCCACTTTAATTTAAAACTGAATTTTACGTGCACTGATAGAAATTCAGAGAGAGATGCGGAGTTCAAAAATCAGGACTGCTTAAGGCCTACATAATAGTATAAGTGAATTATATAACTATCAAAATTCGAAGCTTAAAAATATTTTGCTGAAAATATTATTATGAGACTAAGGTATATATAAAAAATTGATTGAACCCTTTAGTCCGCATTAATATTGGCGAACCGACTGGCCGCCAAAGGCGGCTAGTATTAAAAATAGTAACATAAACACACACGCAAACACAAAAAAAATTAAAGTCAATATTAAAAGAATACAGTGAATTTTTGAAATCGCCATTATGCTGTTGTTGTCAGAGTAATTGCTATAGACTAGCACACTGATTTAAGCCGAATTGCTGCTGTAGCTTTTGAGGGTAAATGCTCCTGAGGGCAAAAGTTTGACTTTTATCTCACGTGAAGACGACACACAGACAGTCGCTTGCGCAATCCTTTTTTCAGGGAAAGGGCTCTTTCACACAACCCACAGATGGAATACAGGGCAAAGTACAACCCTGCTCGAATCAGGACTCGAACCCGGGACTATCAGATGGCCGAGAAGACGTGCTACCACAACGCCAGGTCACTGGCATGGCTTCGCGAAATTGAAAAATAAAACTGATGCAACATTTTGATATCGCATTGAAGATAACGTGAAATAATAATACTGCAGCTTATTTTTATAATTTTATTATTTGCTTTTAAGCATAATGAACCACAAACACTTACAGACTTAACGTTTTTTTTTCACAAAAAGTTGAGCATAATTCATTATGAAACCGATTCCCAGGTAGCATTGGATGTTGAACAATAATACGCAATGTCTTATTATATTCAATACTCAACAATGAGATTGTATATGGTGTTTGACAATCCATGCGTATTATAAGGAACATAGATATATCAGAATTTCAAATCATGTGCGCAAAATATTACCTTACATTCTTAACTGAAAATGTAAAATCGATTTTGAATTAGAAATTGTGTTAAAAAAACAGTTATTTGCATCTTTTGTTTTTATTAAAACAGGTGTTTTATGTTAATAAAATTTACTGAGATTACTTTTCAATGCATATAAATTAAAGAGGCTTGTTTCAAGCAGAATATTTTAGTTTCAGTTATCTTTTCAAAATAAAATTATTGAACTATTTTTTCTAATATACTTGAATTTCTTTGTTATTTCCAGAGAACCTGATAGAAAACTCGTAATTAAAAATGAAAGTAAATTCGTTTTACAAAAACAAAATAATTATGTTTAAATTAAAATTCTATTTTATGCTAGAATCACAAAATAAACAAAAAGCGACTACCAGATCACTGTAGTACGAAATTTACAATAATATAAATGTCAGATTCTTAAATTTTGAAAACAATATTTTTCATAAAAAACTTTTATTAAAAAATATTGGAAGAGTAATCAACTGACTTTCTTTATTCTATTGTTAAAAGATTCATTAAAAATAATCATTAAAATTACAAAACAGAGAAAATATTATAATCAACAATTTTAATAAAATTCTTAAGAATTTTACTTATTTTCGTTTCAGTGTGAATATTCAAAAAGTGCTAGCATCAGTTTTAAAGTACACTATGCATTTGAATAATTTTAATTTTTAAATTTTTATTTCATTTGAAAAAATTCATTGAGAAAATTTATTTGTATGCTTTATTTCAGCTATTTTTTTACCACAATAAAATATTATACAAATGATTTAAACTTCAAGCTATGATTTCGCACTTTTGGGGAAATGCGTTTACAAAAATCTGAAATTGAAGATAAAAATAGCGTTACAAAACATTAAAAATATTAGTAAAAACTGATAAAACTGTCTCTAATTAATCGTATAAAGTTAAAAAAAGACTACATAAAGCGTAACATTAATTTTTCTTTATATAACCAAATAAATTGCTTGTTAGCTTTTATACTTTAATTCTAATTAAATTATATGATTTGGTTTTGAGTGCAGTGTTAAAAGGCTGAAATTTTCAAAAAGTATTTTTAAGTCAAGTAAAATAACTTTTAAAAATATCCTTAATTTTTGATTTACCTGAGACTTGAGTTGGATTTTTCTAAAGACAATATAGAATCGAAGTCTTAAGAGAATAAACACTTTAAACTGACTAAAGAAGAAGTTCTATAATTTTGAAAACTCGTTCCGTTTTAACGCAAAATTATCATTAGTGTTTGTTTTTTTAGTGTCAGAATTCTTCATCAAGGTTTGGTTTTTTTTCCTTGTTTGAAAACAATTTTTTTTTTGAAAACAAGATTTCATGTCGTTAATTTTTAAATGAATTTTATCAAAGGGCAAGAAACATTAAAATATTTTGAAACAATAATTTTAAAAAACTGCCAATGGTTTCATATTTTTACAAAAAGCTAAAATATGCTGTCTTAAAAATGAATTATATTCCTTTAACCTCTCATAAAGCTTATCGATTCTGCTAAGGCAAAAAAAATTACACACAAATTAATTTTGCATTATAGGTAAACAAGGCTAGAGAATGAACAAAGCCGCCATATTTCAATGAGATCTTCTCTCTTTGAAAATATTTGCTTTTGTATTTTCCGAGAAAGAAGTGTTTTGTTACACGCAAATATTTTCTAAAAACAGCATAATGTAAAAATATCACTGAAAATCCTCATCAGAATAAGCCATTGGATCTCAAGCTACGAAATTTTATATTTCTAGAGTTAAAAGGCGTTTTGCAAAATATTGATTATAGTTCAAAACTATACGCCTTTGGCGACCAGTCGGTTCGCCAGTATTAATGTAACTAAAAGGTTCAATCATTTTTTTATATATATAACTTGGTCTCAGAATAAGTTTTTCAGCAAAATATTTTTAAGCTTTAAATTTTGATAGTCATATAATTCACTTATACTATTATGTAGGCCTTAAGCAGTCCTGATTTTTGAATTTCGCATCTCTCTCTGATTTTCTATCAGTGG
>JAOUZG010029335.1:3438959-3457640 GCA_026289955.1 Argiope argentata
GTTAACTAATATCCAAAAGAGAAGGCGAGAATAATGCAACTGCTACATCCTCCCCCTACACCGCCTCAAACCGTCCCGGCGAGGTGGTGTGATATTGGATACTTTGGCACTTGTGTCAGGATTGCTATTAACATTTGAAGGTTGCCTGGGAGGTCCAGTTTGAGTTTGTTTGGGAGGTCCAGTTTGAGTTTGTTTGGGAGGTCGACCTCTTTTCTTTAAAGGCATCACAGGAGATTGGTTCTGTGTTGCATTTCTAAAAGGTGTAAGAGCTGATGCATGGTATACACCTAAAGGTTCATCAGGTTTGTCGCAACTAGCTATTACGAAGGATGAGGGTGATTTCTGGGATAGAATTCTATAAGGTCCATCTTTCCTTGGCATAAACTTGGCAGTTCTACTTTGGTTCGCTTTACTTAACGGGTGAAGCTTTACCCAAACTAAATCATCAGGTTTATAGTTAGGGCTCGGTTTACGTGATTTATCAGCATATGTCTTTCGACGATCTTGACTTTTCTCAATATTTTCTTTAATTTGAGACATGTTTCTCTCAAAACGTTTTAAGTAAGGTGTGAACTCTGGAACAAAATTATCATTATGAATGACAGACCGTAGATCAGTTGTAACATCATCTAAAGTTCTTAATTCTCGGGCAAAGTTCAGGTAAGCTGCAGTGCAACCTGTAGATTCACATTTTGCAGTGTTCAATGCAAATCTAATGGATGGTAATTTCTCAGTCCATAAGGTATGGTTATTACCTACCATGATTGCCAAACGAGGTTTCAAGTCTCTGTTTTTACGTTCAACCGGATTTGCCTGTGGATGATAAACAGGAACTAGACTTTGATTAATTTTTAATGTATAACACAACTGTTGCATGATGGCGCTAACAAACTGTGTACCATTGTCACTTATTAAACGACGGGGTAATCCATATCTTAAGAAGACTTCATTAAGTAGTGTTAATGCACACTCTTTAGCAGTAGCTCGCTTTAAAGGGAATAACTCTACCCATTTGGTTGTGCAATCTTCAACGATGAAGATCCACTTCATACCTTCACTCGATTCTGGTAAGGGTCCAAAGAGATCCACAGCTATACTTTCAAAACGTTGAGCTGGAACAGGTGTCTGCAAAAGACCAGCAGGTTTTTGGTTCGTTGCCTTATATCTTATGCAATCTTCACAATTCTTGACATAATCAGTAATATATTTCCTCATGCCTGTCCAATAATATCTGGATGATATTCGAGAAAAAGTTCCATCAGCTCCGTAATGAGCAGCTGTAGGAGCATCATGGTGAAGTTTTAAAATGTTCTCTCTTTCATGACATGGGACAACCAATTGAGCTTCATCCTCTTCAGAATGTGGAGAGTAGCGATAGAGTACTCCTTGATTTAAGACATATCCCCTTTGCGTCCAATTTGCAAAATCAACACTTTTGTCAGTATCCTCAAAACAATCTATGATCTTCTTCAGTTCAGGATCTTTCAGTTGTTCAGTTCTAAGTTCAGCAGCTGTTCTTGATGGGACATCAATAACAATAGTTCGTAATTCACAAGTGTCTTTATCATTACACTCAGGTCGAGAAAGCATGTCAGCGACGACGTTGCATTTGCCTGGAAAATAATCGATTTTCAAGTTATAGGACTGAATTTGAAGTGCCCATCTGGCTAACCTTCCAGTGGGTGACGATAAAGTCATTAACCACTTTAAGGGTTGGTGATCAGAGGCTACAGTAATATCAGCACCTTCAATATATCCTCGAAATTTGTTCAAGGCCCAAACAACAGCCAAAGCTTCTCGTTCAGTTGTCGAATAATTCCTTTCAGCAGAACTCAAGAGTCTACTGGCATATTCTATTGGTCTTTCATCTGCAAGATCTTTTCCCTGTAGAAGAACTGCACCTAAGGCGTAAGCACTTGCATCCGTCCGGATGATAAAAGGTTTAGTGGGATCAACTTGCTTCAATACGGGTGGAGTTACCAGACATTGCTTTAAAGTTTGAAAGGCTTGCTGCTCTTGTTTACTCCATTTCCAAACAGTATTCTTTTTTGTCAGATTGCTAAGGGGTCTAGCAATATCGGAAAAATTCGGGATGAATTTCCTGTACCATGAGCAGGTCTGCAAAAAGGATTGTAATTGTTTAATATTTCTTGGACAAGGAATGTTCTGAATTGCAGCAACTTTATCTTGGTCTACTTCAATTCCTTTAGAAGTTATCCACAATCCCAAATATTTCACACGAGCACATGAGAATTTACATTTTTCTCTATTTACGCATAATTTAAATTTGCGGAGTCTTTCGAAAACCAGCTTCAAGTCTTGAATATGTTGTTCAAAAGTTTCTGACAATACAAATATATCATCTAAATATACTAGAATATTAACTGTAGGGAGTCCATTTCGGAACTGGTCCATAAGTCGTTGAAAAGTTGCTGGGGCGTTTCTGAGACCAAAAGGCATTCTTTTGTATCTAAAAGTACCAAAAGGGCATACAAATGCAGTTTTGTCCCTATCAGCAGGATTGACTTCAATTTGATGATATCCAGACTTTAAATCAAGAGTGGACATAAAAGCAGTGGATCTTGCATCATGTAACAATGTATCCATAACCGGAAGTGGATACTTGTCAGGTTTGGTTATAGAATTTAGTTTTCGGTAATCTACGCACAATCTGATTTTTCCATTAGGCTTTGGGACTAAAACTACCGGTGCTGCATAAGGCGATTCGCATTCTTCTATGACATCATTGGCTAAAAGTTCACCAATTTCTTTATTTAAGAGCTCTTTCTGTTTTGACGACAGTCTGTAAGGTGCAGATGCAACTGGTGGTTGGTCACCTGTGTCAATAAAATGCTTAACATAAGGAGTTGGCTCTCCCCCTAGTCGGAAAATATCTTCATTTTCATTAAGCAAGGCAGTTAAGCGATTTCTCGATTTCGCATCAAGATTCTGACCTTCTTCTTGGCGTAAACAAGGATAATTAGTCTCAGGTGCAACAGAATTGTTTTGCACTGAACTATCACTAGTTACTGAATTCGTCGGACAATAACTATTATTGATTTCGACAGGGCTATTATTTGTTGGTATGGGGAGATCTTTAGCAAAAGGTATTTTGCAGTTCGGTTTATCCCCAAAATACCAGGAATTTTTTTTAATATCCATTACAATTCCTGATTTCCTCAAAAAGTCAACTCCGAGGAGAGTGCGATTCCCTTTAGCATGTGGGAGAAAATGTAATTCAGTGAGGAAAGTTCGGCCAAGCACTGTGATCGGCACTGTAGTTTTCAAAACAACTGATGTTGATTGTTGACCATCAGCCAGACAGATAGCAAGGTCAATCTCTGTGAACTGCTGTCCACGCTTCTTTAAAAAATTAAACATCAATTCTCCTCCAATTGATTGATTGGCTCCTGTGTCAGCACAAACTGTTCCTGATGCTTCATATACTTCTATGGAAATTAAGGCTACTGGAGAGGTAAAACAGGTAAACATTTGTATAGCATTAACCGGTGAATGGTCTTTCCTTGAAGAACAATTTGGACACTTAGATTTGATAAAGCCAGGATTTCCACAGTCATAACAATAAACAGAATTCTCCACATGTCGGGATGGCCTGTTTGAATTAGAACCAGTAATGTTCTGAGAACTCGATGGAATTGATTTCTCATATTTAGGAAATTGGGTTTTCTTGAAGTTCTGCTCACTAGCATTTTTAGAGAGTTTCGGTTTAAAGAGTTCTTGCGACTTTGGAGTTTTTACTAATTTTTGATGAGGCGACTTTATGTTTTCATAAAAATCCAGCTTTTCAGCTAACAAGACAGGATCATTTAGTGTTTCCCAAATATCTAAAAAATGATTTTTATAGTCCGGAGGACATCTTTTCTTTATTTGATCAGAAAGCATAAGTTCTTTTAATTTCTCAAATGAATCGATTTCCAATTCATTAATCCAACCTTCAAAGTAGGTTCGAAGCTCAAAGAAGAAATCTTTCCATGTGGAATCATCTCGTTTTTGATGTCGACTGAAAAGAATTCGAAAACGATCAGCTGTCAGCTTAAACCGTTGTAATAATATACCACGGATATGGGTATAGTCCTTAAATATTTCCTCAGGCTCTCTTGCTATTAAATTACTTACCTCACTTGGGAGTACACCCATTAAATAAGATACCCAATAATCATTAGAAACATTTAAAAGTTTCATTTGTCTTTCGAACATAGTTAAAAATAATGAAATATCATCTGTTTCAGGGCGAAACGTTGGTAAGACTGTTTGTAAATCAAATCGCTTTGGAATAGAATCAGTTTGATTAGAGTTTGATAAATTTAAATTTTGGAGCTTAAGCTTCTCAAGCTCAAATGCTCTTTCCTTAGCCAATTTTTCTGTTTTCAAAGTTTCTTCTTCTAGCTTTTTTCTGTTTTCTTCTAACTTTTTCCGTTCATCTATAATGTTATTGAACGTATCAGTCACGAACTGTTTATTTTCGGCATAGAATGCAGATTTCGTTATTTTGTCATGCAAAACAATTATCTTATCTTCGGGTGTTGCATCTAAACCTAATTCCAATGCTAAATTGTAGAGGTCAATTTTTTTACCTTTAGCTAGAAAAGCCATTTTCCCTACGAATTATTCGATTAAATAGGAAGTTAAATTAGAAATTTGATTACGAAGTAACAGTTGCACATCTACCTTCTCCCCTGAACATACAACAACAACAAAAAAAAATCATTAAATAGGTAGAACACAAATGAAAATCTCCGTTAGTTTTTAGAATGCAATAATAATAATAATAAATCTATCAAAAAATCGTTACACTGAAAAAGAAATAATAAATCTATCAAAAAAATCGTTACACCGAAAAAGAAATAAATCTATCTGAATAGCTTTTTACAATACCAAAGATCTGAAAAGAAAACAAAAAAAAGTATTCAGTGCTTGTTTAGATGGGTCACTGCAGGGGGGTGACTCAGCGTACGAGACTTGGTGTCTCCACTTCAAGGACACAGTAACAGAGAGAAGAGTTTTGGTACGTTAACTTCCGGACAAAGAAATATCAACTACAATAAATTAGTTAGCTCTTAAATTAAATACAAAAATACAGCAAATACATAATGATATAGAATACCTTACTATTTAAAAGATATATTCTTACGCACTTTCAATGAAATAATAAAAAAATCAAATCAATGAGATTAAATAAAAATAACACAGATACTTCAAAATATAATTTGCAACGATAGATATGCTTAGAAAATATAGCTTAACTAATTAATTTAAGTAACTTAGAAATTATTAAATATTAAATAGCAAAACATTTCACAGATAAGGAAGAATCAAATATGCAGTAATGTTATATTCAATGCTGGATGCTGTTGACAAACAAAATAAAATGTAAAAGTTTATACACTTATCTGGAATTGAACAGAAACGACCAAACAAAACAAATGAATTTTCGGAGCTGTAAATTTGATAAAGTGGACACTTTCACAGGAAATGCAGATTTTACTTGAGAAACACAATAAATTATACTCGGTACAGGGGTCGACGTCCTGTACGAGTTATGATTTGAACTGAATACTTGAGTATTCTTTTGGACATCAACGATGGCAGCCGTTGTTGCTGGCGGATATTTTCCTTGTGCTTGTTGGGACAACTTCACATTTATTTCATCACTTCACAATGCGGAACCATTCCCAGGTCGGGAAAAATTATTTTGCGTAAGGACGACACAAATCGAAATTCTTTTCGTAGGTTGCCGATATGATGGAGCGAAAATATTTTGATAGTTGAGACGACGTTACTTTTCATCCATTAGAAGTTATTTTCCTTTGTGTGCCAAATGTGATGGCACGAAGATGCTACAAGATTGTCGGGACGACACACTTGCATTTCATTAGAAACTATTTTCCGTTGGGCGCCGGGTGGCGCGAAGATTTCCTAGTGATCGTCAGGGTGACCTTCACTTCCATCGGAACTCATTTTACGTTGGGCGCCAGATGTGGTGGTATGTAGATTATGTGGTGTCCGTGCATGGAAGCAACGAGACGAATGTTGTTAGAAACATTTCCTTTTTAATCATCATACTCACACACTATGTACAAACACGCAAAGACAACACGTAACACAAAGACATTCCAGTACACAGCTGCCTAGGACGGAGTTACCTCTCTCTCTGCTACCAGCGCAAAGCATTATGGGATGGCGCGCGTGATGACGTAATCACGCACTGCCATCTAGTAACCAAAAGGGAAGTTAACTAATATCCAAAAGAGAAGGCGAGAATAATGCAACTGCTACAATATTAAAATAATGCATATGTTTCTAAGATCATGCCTTTTTAATAGAATTCTTGTTTTTTACCATGTCAGAACATGATGTTGTTTTTGGGATAAGGTTTTTGGCGTCAACAAAAATCTGTAGGCGAACAATAAAAAAATAATTATCTGCAAGGCAATTTCAAAAAATCAGTTTCTAATAACGTGTTGCTTTTGCATTTACAAAAGCTCTGATTAAAAAAAAGTTAATAACGACAGCAAATAAAATCTAGAAAAATGTAATTTTAAGCACGTGATTTTATGAAATGAAATAAATAGGAACTGTGGTATTTTTTGGAACAATAAATGCATGACAAAGTTTTTTGAAATCGTTTTCAATACTAAAGTTTCTAATTCAATGAAAGATTCCAAATGAATAAAAATATAATTTAACTTGCACGAGCACATCGTGCTTGGTCGTTCAAGAAATTATGTTCTGGTATGATACATATGAAATAACCATAGCGGATTTCATTTTAATCTTTTTTTATTATTTTAATCTTATTTTCACAAGCAGTTGGGTTTTCAATAAATGCATTCAACGAGTGGCTAAAGTCGTCAGAGAAGAAGCAAGATATGAAAATTTTTATTTGAATCATTCTTTTAAATGACCATTTAATAAATTATTTAAAAGAATTTATTTTCTCTGAAACCTTTACCTGATTCCATTTGTCCTGTTTTTAAAATTCATCTAAAATATAAAAAAATTAGCACGATAGTTCTAAATGTTTCCTTTCTCTACCATTAAATATGAATATTTGGTATCTACCGCAGCCTGGGAGAAATAATTCTTTTAGCAATCTGTATCATGTAGAAGCTACATATTTCCTGGAAATATTATTTTTTAAATATCAAGAGATTAAAAAGAATAAATGGTTTCAAAGAAAATTTTAACTGCAGCATGTATAAACATTGATCAGGCTTATGTGCTCTGAATTTTAGAAATATTATTAAATAATTAAATATTAAACAAGAATTAATGTTATACATTAAATAAGACTATTTGAAAGAACAGAATAAATCATTTTTTTCTATTCATATGAAATTCATTTGGTCAATATTTTAATTCAATTATAAAGAAAAAGATTCATAAGTAAAGAAAGTACATCCAAAAAGTTTCGAGTTATTAACTAAAATATCAGTGGAAAATGTAAGAATGGTAATGTTACATACTTTAGAGTAAACTACGTCGACTGCATTTTTAACAGAATAATATGAATAAGCAGCAGCTGGCTGGTTATTCTTCAAATATTTTACTTATAAACAAAGGATTAATAGGAAATGAAAACATTGCTTTAAAATGAAGCGAGATTTTTTTTAAAAAAAATAGGGAAACCGGTTCATCGGATGCTCGTCGCAAATTGAGATTAACTTGTTTACCAAACGCCCGCGACTGAACTCGTGGCGCTTCGCTCGCGTTATCGGAGTGCTCGAGAACAAATCGAAAAATTATTCGCTGCCGTCGGAAACATTTGCTCCACAAAATTAAAAGAAAACAGCAGATATTGGAAGAAAGATTATCTGTTCATTATTTTTGAAATGTTGATATTATTTTCTCAAAGTAATTTTAATTTAGTTTTTGTATACATATTTTCGATCTATAAGTGTTGTCTTAAGTCACGAAGGATAAAAAAATGTTGAAAATATCTCAAAATTGAACAACGTCAAAATTTAAAAAAATTTGTCAGGTAGATACTTTTTAAAACGACGTATTAAGAAGTGATTTTTCAAAATTATAAAAATATATATATATTTTCAAAATGAATTGAAATATTGAAAATGTTTCTCAATGATTTCGGAGCTTATTAAAGCATAAAAGCCAATTTTAGAGAGAAACGGCCTTGGTAACTTCAGCTATACTATTTTTATTTTAGTATATTTTTTCCAGCCATTTTAACAATTTTTAGGTAATTTCTCTGACTGTTTTAGCATCTGGATTTAAGCGCATACTCGTTGAGATGATTTAAAATATATGTTCCGAGTGCGTATTATAATGATAAACAGAAAGAGACACGAATGAATTGAAAAAAACCCATTATGATCGCTTGAACTCGAGATTCACATTTTCATTACTTTTTTTCTTAGTAGGATCGGGATATTTTTAGGTATATGTTAGTTATATGTTTTTTTTCTGCAACTGCAGTTCTATGTGGGATTTTTGTTTCTTTCGATTAGGAAAAACGCGTCTAAAACAGAAATTCGATTTTCGGAATAAATAGGCGCGTATTCATGATTCTCTGAAACACTCACCATTGATTACACGAAATTTTCAGCAAAAATGCTGAATTCGTTACCAAAATTTAATATTTTTCAACTATTGTAAGTCGATCCTATGATGGGATTTTCTGAGTTAATACTTTTATTAGAGAATATGCCAAAAAGTTTGGGGGAGACTATTCCCACTAGTTATTTACTAATCCACGAGTCGTCATTTTTAGAAGACATTTGTTTATGAATTTCTGCAAATTACTTCATCGATATTATTGCTTGACTAATGACAACGATGGTACATTGAAATATTTAACATAAACTCACAAATGTATATCAATACTAAAAGCCTTTATATGAATGATTTGATCTGTTTCTGATTAAGGAATTTAATCAGAACCTCAATCAGAATTGCATTTCTTATATATCATTGCACTTATAGTTATTAAAAGACATTCATGTTTCTTAAAACGACACAAAAAACCAGAAAAATCTTCAAAAAATCGAATTTTTTTATTAACTCATGCCATAAACTGACCCTTTCTAAATCTGCCTACAAAATTTAAAGGTGTAGATTTATTTTTTATTAAGTTATTGAAGAATTTTTACTGCATGATATTATAGTAAACAATGTTATTAATTCAAAGATTGTAATGGTTACAGTCTGAGCACAGAAAATATCTCGGGGAAACATTAAAACATTTAATGAACATAGACAGTTTTACATTACAAATAAACAAAGACAAGCAATTATACAGTTACAAAGCATATTAATGGGACAAGATAAATTTTGCTGCTTACTCGAGGACTGTTTACTCAAGGAAAGTATATGGAGGGAGTTCTCTTTTAAGCCACCAGGAGGCGGCAAGGCTGGAACACAGCAGTCCCGCATTTACGGAATATATTGTTCCACTACAAGATCTGTAAAGGTAGCTCATTTTGCAAAAAATATTGCCAATTCACCAAAGATTTGCATCATTTGAGTTATTATAGAGATGTATTTGGTGCATGACACCAATGAAACTCTCCAAAGTGTCTGTCATTTGGAGTTATTGCACAAAATTTAAAATTTCCTCGAGCAAGCAGATAGCAGAAAATAAAAAGCAAAATATCATAAATAGTTTGCAGAATAACCGAAACAGCAAGTAAAATAGCAGAAGTATAAATGTAATCAATTTTGAAATGCATATTAGTTTTTTAAACGTGCTGTAATAACGAAGTGTGAAATATTGATCTTTCGTTATTTTTCCTTATATCTTAAATATGTAAATATAATATTTTGTTTCAATTTTTTTTGCATTTTTTTACTTTTAAACAATTTAGAATAACTTAAAACATAATTTGTCAAGTTGCAGGCAAATTAGATAGATTTTATTTTATGATATACATGAATAAAGACTTTGAATGCATTTTTCTCCATGTTGTATTTTTGCTCACAGACTTCATTTAGAAAGCCTAAGGCTTTCTTAAAACGGTTGGAGTGTGAAATTTTTTTGAATGATCAGAAATGTATGTTTTATAAAGCTTAGCATGGAATTAGCTTTAATTTGTATTGTAATTTTTTTGCAAATGTCCAAAGTCAAAATTTCTACATTTTTCAGACTAAAAAATTAAATACTGTTAGCAGGAGGAAATCCATACTTAGTTTTACGTAGTATAATAATTGCTACCTGGAAACACTTTTGAAGAAAAATCTTTGTAATTAAAAAAAATCTTACGATTTAAAAAAGGCTCAATTTTTTAAAAAAAATTAAATTATTTCTAAAAAAAATTTGGGTAAAGTTATGGAATACTATTCTATATAAAATAAAAACGAAATGTAAACATTAAAATTTTTAAAAAACTGTTAAAAAAGTGTTATTTTGATTCTAGATTTCTATATTCACTGAGATATTAACACATTTTAAAGGAATAAATTGAATCCAGAACATAGAAATTTTACTTTAAAACTGTATTACAAAATGCTACCAGATTATAGAAATATTTTAGTTTAGTTTAGGTTGATACCCCTCAAAAACAATTTCACTAACTCAAAATGTTGTCAGATATCATAGAAATATTTTCAAAAGTATTATACAGCAAGTTGCTATTCTTAATTTAAAAAATACATATTTGAAATTTCAGAGCTTTACCCACGTTTTTGAAAACACATAAAGCTCTGCACACATTTTGAGAATCTAAATTCAAAAGGAAGCGATAGCTCAAAAGAGAAATGGTTTGTGCTTGTAGTATTATTGCAGTTGTATTTTATTGCCAAAATAAACAAATCACATAATCAAAAAAAAGATAATCTCGAGAGTAAAATCTAACTTTCTGATAAAACATATACCACTAGAAATCGTTTTCTAAAAAAATTCATTTTAGAAAATCGTTTGATTTGGCACAATAATTTGAATTTTATTCTCAGCACTTCTCCGTTCAAGCAGACACATTTATAATACACTGGTGGACAAAATTAAGAGATGCAATGCATATTAACACCTTTTTTCTTGGATAATATCACATAAAACCTGGACAGTTGGTTTCCATATAATGGAACTACGGCGCAGGCGTCGCTGAGATGAGTTTACATATTTTTGTGGCCGTTGTTAAGCCAGCAGAAGGTATAAAAGTCTGCAGCCAACTGCTCAACTCATTCCACTCTACAACACTGCAACGATTTGTATTGCGACTCTTGAATAATTTTGTTGTTTTTTGTTGATTTTTCGGTGAATCATCATCGTTTAGACGAAGGTATGAGGAGGTCAATTTTGGGTAGACTTCAGGAAGGGCAGTCCCAAGCTCAAGTTGCTTGGAAATCAGATGTAACGCCAACCATTGTTTCGAATTTGCGGAGTCAGTTTATAAACAGTGGGACAGTGTCCAGAAGACCAAGACAAGGTCTTCCGAGAGCAAAAACGCCCAATGAAGACCAGTATTGGTTACTTGCAGCCAAGCGCCAGAGGACGTTTACAGCGATACAACTGCCTAATTACTTCGCTGCTGCCACAGTATCATTAGTTTCAAGGAAGAAATTTGCAGGGAGGCTTGGCGACAGACGTTTGTATGCCAGGAAGCCCAACAATTACATCCCACTCACTCCTTCCCACAAAAGAGAACGTGTACAATACTGCAGATGCCACTAACAGTGGACACAGCTCCAATGGGCTAATGTTCTCTTTACAGATGAGTCCTGATTACAGATGAAACCTGATTCTCAATGAATATTCATATAGAGGGGGCCTGGGACCCAATACCATCCCAGTAACATCATTTAAAGGGACCATTATGCTGGTGGAGGACTGATTGTTTGGGCTGGGGTCATGCAAGATTCGAGCACACCACTCAATGTGTTTGCCACTGGTTTCGTGAATGCTCAAAGATACAAGTAGGAGATCTTACAACCCTATTAGCGTCTTTTCAGGTGCTTATCTATACCTGCCCAGAATAAAGTCTGGGTAGGAAAGAAAAAAAAAGAATAAAGGAAAAAAGGGTTTGTAGAAAGAAAAGTAACGAAGAAAAAAAAAGAATAGAAAAAAAGGGTTTAAGAAAGAAAAAAAGGAAAGAAGGGTTTGTGTATGTCACCATTATTTCCACTGTGGGCATCATTTTCCAAGCTGTTTTTAAACTTACGAATCTCTTAAAAACCAATTGTGTCTTAATTTGTTTATATGTTTACATTTATGAAAATTTGAATCTCATTATTCTATAAAAACGTAGAATTTTAGACATTTCCCTCCACCATTTAAGTAAAATATCAATTCCGGGACAATCATTGCAGGGATTCAAGAAGAAAGATGAGTAGTACAATGAACATAACATCTGTAGAAAATAATACTAAATAATACTATAAATGAATTACATGACTATAAAAATTTCTTAGGTTTAAATATATTTTGGTGAAAAACCTGTTATGAGACACAGCTACATAAAATATTATTTGAAACTTTTTTCGAGTATTAATACCGACTGGTCGCCAAAGGCGGCTAGTATACAATAAAATAGCTCACTAGATTAAAAAAAATTAGCTAACAAATAAAGGATTAAATATGAGAAAAAGAATAGAGGTGATTTGTTTTGGTTTTTATCATTATTTAATCAATGCTATTCAAGTTGACAAAATATTTCAAAATAATATAAGATACTTTTATACAGAACCATAAGTGAAAGAGCAAAAGTTGAACAATGAATGTGACTTCAAAAAGAGTTTAACAAAATAACGCCAACCTTTATGAAATGTTAAGACAAAAAAAGAATACTTATTGATGAATTTTAAAAAAAATATAAAACACTTAACGAGCATACATTTATTAATTAAAATTCCTTTAAATAAATAATCTAATAATTGAGTGCACTTTATTTTTATTTCCATCATTAAAAAATAGTAAAATATTTACGAGTTTTATGCGGAAATAAACGATTTAAAAAAATATCATGTCAAAACTTATAGAAATAAATAACAGTTTTGTTTATTGACTTGTTTTTGCCATTAATTTCATAACGTTATTTTTAACGACAAAAACTGTCGTTGTTTTCCCAGAAACATTCAAGTCAAGATAAACAAAATATTATTACCAAAGAAGTTTCGGAATGCACGTTGATGTTTGTTTTGGGAAACAGATACTGGAATCAATGAATTCTTAAATGTGAGCCATAAGAAATGAAATATTTTTCAAAAGAAGGAAAGATAATGAATTTTGAATGGATAAAATAGCATTTTTCATTGAAAATATTGGTATAACTAGGTATACCAAGCACTGTTAGTTCCTGCTAATTCCATCACCCGAGCAATGCCAGGAACGGGAATGCATTAGTATAAAAATTTCAATAATCTTTCACATGTGGAAAAATTGATTAAAAAGTTTTACATTCATGAACATGAAATAACTCTAGCAAAATAAAGAATATAAAAATCACACACAATTACTGGAAAAGAAATTATTGTTAATTGAAAATGAATCTTTATTCCAGTTTCAAAAAGAAATGAGTTTTTCATTATTCAGCTCGATTCTGTAAAAACCCTTTTTGTGCGGTATTTCTTTAGTGTGAGCAGAAGAGACACTGAATACTCCCAATTTTATTCCAAATTTTTATCCATATATTGATACGGGACAAGCACAAAAAAACATAAATACGAAAAGAAACACAAAATTATCAAAGCATCATTCTCCTCCTCAGTCTCAGACTGACTTTTCTTCCCCCTCCCTCTCTTCTCCCCGTCTCCGTTCAGCAAGCGGGGTTTCTATCCGAGGTGAGCAGGGTTGCCAAAGTTCGCGGGCTTTAGCTTCTTTTGACAGTTATTCTAATATAGATAGAGAATATGTGTTTACTTGTTTTAAAGATCTCTTGGCTTGTTTTTTTAATCATCTTTTCTAATTTATTTTCTAATCTCATTCGTTTACTTCCTTCGATTTTATTCTGGACAGTAAAAGTTACATTCGTGACTGTCCTACTTTTAAAATGAATTGTTATATTTTAAGTTGTTTCCTCGTGTGAAATGTTTAACAATGCATTTATGAATTTTATAGCACTGTAAATGGCTATGAATTGCGGGAGATTGCTGTGTCACATCAGCTATTCCTGGAATTCGGATATTTCTCTTAAATAATTTGTAAATATTAAAAACAAATCGAGAAACACCAAATTTATGGAATTTCAAATCTATACTCTTCTTACTTTTTTCTATTATCTATAATTATTAAAGAAAGAATAGTTGTACGGATGTCTAGAACTCCATCTCTTTCTAACAAAAATATACTTTACTTGAAAAACTATGAAATTTAAATTCATCAATATCTTTTGCTTTGCTGCGTGCATTATTGATTAGATGCCTTTGCATGCCTTCACTACGACATTATTTTATTAATATAAAATCACTCATTTTATATTAATAATTATTAAATTTATATTAAATGCTCATTTTATAATAATGATGCTAAATTGCAATATTTCACTCCATTGCAGTTTTATTTTCTGCAGTCACTCTTGTATTTTGGAATTCAAATTATGCTTCAATTAATCTATCTCCCTAAAATGTTAAAATTAAATTCGTTAAGAGTGTTTTGTTTTCTCCTAACAAATATTTGTTTCTACCCCGCAGTATTTTGGTTTGAATTTTTGCTGTTAATCAACGCCTGCTCTGCACTCTGCTATCACAATACAACGGGAATCGACTGATCTTGGATATAGAAATTCATTTTACAAAATTACTTAATAATGGGCACACTATGATTTGAGTTTTGCCCGCTTTTGCTTTCATTCCTCGTGCAAATTTACCAAGAATGAAATATTTGTCTCCTTTTCAGTTCGTCCCCTTATTGTGTAGCTATTCGAAATTCTAGTCATAGAGGTTAAATAGTGTCAAAGAAAATTAAAAAGCCAAAAGTTCGGTGAAAAGATCAAGATTAATATGTACAATCTTCACGCTAATCATTTAAAGGTCCCAATGCGGTCTTATCATGACAATTGTGTAAGCTAAAGTAAGAAGGAATTTGCGATGGGAAAAGTGGTCAACCTACATACATCCCATAGTATAAAATATTTATCTCAAACGGGCCATATTTTTCATTTTCTCGGAATAGAACTTGGAAGTGCGGTTTCCTCTATTCGGAAATCAGCGAGTCCGGTGTAAATATGAATAGTAAAGGGAGTATTCGAGAAAGTAATGTTCATAAAAATCTCATAAATGCAAAATTTCCTATCAATTGATCTTATGCTTCTTTTTTCAACAAACCAAACAAAGTTAAAGAATGATGTGCATAGTTGACGTGCACAAAAGAAAGCTATAAAATACAATTATAAGAATATCTTCAACTCTTAAATAATTGGCATAAATAATTGCCAAGAGTTATAATTTTAATCATGAGCAAAACATTCTAAAATTCTGTTGATGACATATTAAATGCCTCATTATAGTTTATTTATCAAAAGTTAAAACAGAATCTTTGATTTACTACAATAGTAATTAAATATGGATTATTTTAAGCTGACATCAGTAACTCCAAGGCTATTCCAGGAAATGGACATTCTATTTGTGCATTTAGAAAAATAGTTCGATATATTTTCCACATTCTAAGTTAGACGCCCTTTTAAGATAACATTAAAGCCAGTTTGAATAGTTTGACAGATGATAGTTAATTTCTCTCAACTTTGCAAATAACACTTCGGAGTAAACGACATTCATCGAACGTAATGATAAATCTAGGTTCTATATTTATCTTCTATTTTAAGCGTGTCAGATTTTCCGCAATGAATTTAGTAATAAATTAATTTATTTAGATCATTACAAATACAGTATAAAATATTTCTAGAACTTACTGGATTTATTTTGAGAATATATTTTCAAACTCCAACACAGTAATTTAAATATTAAGCGAATAAAAATTTTCATTCATGTATTTCGTTATTTCATATATATTTTATATATTAAACTGCATATTATATATTAATATATTTATTATGTGCATTATTTAAAACGTATTAAACATGTATGTATGATGTGAGACATAAGAAAAAAATGAAACTTAAAATATCTTTAAATAAATTGATGGATTTCTAAACTTATAAATAGTTTTTGATCATTTTTTTTAAAAAAATGGGGTCAAATTCAATTTTAAGAAAGAAATTGGCAAAAGGATCAACCCTATTTTTCAAAATTTGCTTCAGCAATTCTGTACAAGAGGAGATATTCGCTTTCAAACTAAATCAAAATTATTTGTGCAAATATTAAGAAAATATTTTATTTTTAGTTGACATTAATACATTTTATGTTTTTTTTTGGGGGGGGGGGATGAATAAAGACAATCGAGAGAGAAAAAAATGGAAAGTGAAACTCTATAAACTTTGACGAACTTTTGAAATGTATGATATATTTTTTCTAGAATTCTAGCTTTCACTGAAAAGATTGTCACCATAGTTTCCTTTCAACTGCTAGAACTCTTTATAGTTTTCCCTTTCAGTCACAGAAAATCAAAGAATGTTGGAGTCGTAAGAATAAAACAGCTGCGCCATCTGTCGAAAGAAAATTGTTTTTTTTAATTTAAGTTTTGGCTACATATGCACATGTGTTGTTTGTAGCTATACGAAATAGAAAATTTTTTTTGAAAACTATTGAAAACTTCCATGATCCAAAACGTCACTTCAGATAAGCATTGTATTTGTTTTGCATTGTTTTTTTATTTTCTGGAAAGTACTCTAAGAAGCTATTGGAATAACGTTTGTTAAAATTAACCATAAAATCAAATCTGACATAAAACAGAACACTATTTATCGAAAGCATAGAAGAAAGTTGTGAAATTCGATATAAGAATAAATGGATGAAAGAAGATTTAGCAAAAATTAAATGGAAATTTCTGTTCATCATAATTATGTATTATTTTTTTCTCTTTGCTTATTTAAGGTTCTCTTAATGTTTGTAACTAATTAAAGAAAAATGAGACAAATTTAATACATTTGAACGGGTTCATTGATAAAGAGTAAAATGTATGATTTTTTTGTGTGATATTTTACTAGCGAAAAATGTGTAATACCATCTGAAATAAATGTCATCGACTGAATATGTATGGAGATATGTCTTATTCTTATTGAATCTGTGGTCAAATTTTAATTTATAGCTAAATGATAGAAAATATAACTTATTTCTTCGTTTACGCCAAGTTATTTAAAATTATAGACGCAAATGAAAGAAGAAATAGTAAGCAAATGTAATACTGGAGATAATTTTAATAACCACTTATAACTAGTATTAAGCAAGAATAAGAAATTAAAAAGGATTTTCTACATAACATTTTTAATTGAATGAAATATTAGCACTTTAAATGAACAATTAACGTATAAATAATTGAATAACTTTGATCAAGACAGTTAACATTTAATTTGTCTTTCTCTCTTTTATATAATTATGAACCTGTTTTGCAATGTTCGAAGATAAAAATGATAATTGTTTACTATATTTATCTTTAACTATTCCAGCTGGTTGAGTTTTTTTGTATTTTTATATAATTAGTATATCTTTAAATTTATTTATGTAGAAAAAGTTGAAAAATGCGTAAGACGTGGAGTGTCTTTTATGTGAGCGGTAGAGACAGTGATCACATCCAGTTTTAGTCTCAAAATTTTATTTACATGTAGATACGGGACACAGCACACACACAAAACAAAAAATACGAAAGATACACAATACTATTCCATCATCTATCCATTTGGCCAATCTTAGACCCAGAACCTATCTCAAATTTCTCGCTTCATCCAGATCCCGTTCCGACTCCGATTCCAACTCAAGTCCTCCTCCTTCGTTCGTCAGTTCCGAGATGCCAGTGTTTTCCCCCCTCGAATTATCCTTTTCAAAATTCCTTTGTTCTGAAATCAATCTGTCATCGAATAGCAGGTTAATTTCTCTCTACACTTAACCATTCCCCCCGCTATTTTGCGCATCGAACCTTACAAAATGATGAAAGAAATAGAACAAAAATGGAAACATATTTTGTTTTAACATTGCCAAATTCTAAGCAAATAGTTACATAAATTGAAATATATGTAAAAATATCCTCTTCATCCATTTGTGTCAATTCAGCTTCCATATACTTATTCTAAGCCTGAAGCATCAGTTCAGATAAATTTCAGAGTAATATGGAACAAATAAGGTTTTTCGTTAAGTTTATATATATACACTGAAGTGACAAAAGTCATGGGATTACTGTTAATATCGTGTCGGTCTTCCTTTTGCCCGGCGAAGTGCAACAACTCGACGTGTCATGGAGTACACCAGTTGTTGGAAGTACTCTTCAGGAATATTGTGCCATGCTGTCTGTATAGACGTCCATAATTGTGAAAGTGTGGATGGTGCAGGAGTTTGGGACGGACCTTTCGATGATGTCCCATAAATGCCCGATGGGATTCATATCGGGCGATCTAGGTGGCCAGATCATGCACTGGAATTGTCCGGAATGTTCTTCAAACCAATTGCGAACAGTTCTGGCCCGGTGACATGGCGCATTGTCATCCATAAAAATCCCATCGTTGTGTGGATACATGGAGTCCATGAATGGCTGCAAGTGATCTGCAAGCGGCTGAACATAACCATTTCCAGTCAATGATCGGTTCAGTTCCACCAGAGGACCGAATCCATGCCATGTAAAAACAGCCCACACCATTATGCAGCCACCACCAGCTTGAACAGTGC
>JAOUZG010029335.1:3507640-3540093 GCA_026289955.1 Argiope argentata
CTCCCGATTGAAAATTTCTTTTCTGTAACATGGCTAAAACGTTAAAAAAATTAGTCGCATACAAAATATTATCTGGACTTTTGATGATTTTTCCGAGTTGAAAAATTTCCCCTTTCAGTTAAGAGGAGAAAGTAACCAGTTTATTTTATCTTTTTGAGTAGTGGCAATGCCTAACGATTCGTATTGTAAATCAGCCCTGTTTTTAACCTTCAAATGTGCCAAAAAATATAAAGCCTTAATTACAATATTTTCAAAAATACGAAAATAGATACAAAAATGTATTAAAAAATTTTATGCTTAACAGTCTTCACATTGGTCAAAGGTCAAACACAGAAATGAATTCCTTTCCACAACACAAATCAAAGTTAATATTTTTCAAATGTGAAACACTAAATGTCTAATAGGATGTTTTGGAGAAACTAACCTCCTTGAGTAAAGATTTTCTAGTCAAGGTCTCTAACTAAAATGCTTCCTATGTCCTGTTATATAAACACGTTCATTACCTTGGGAGTCATTCTAGTACGTCATAGGGTCCGAGTGTGCAGGAGGATGTAAGATGATATCTATCTCTTTAATTTCGTACAAGATGTAAAACGATGTAAAATGTCTCCCCCCTCCTGGTTGACTTTCTAATCTCTCATTCTCAGAATAGATTGGTTTTTCAAGGGTACCGATATTGCATGATTCTTTGATTGAGATAGATGAACCGAGAGTGGTAACAATAGAGTGTAAAAATGAAAGGTTTTATTAAAAAAATATCTTCTTTTTCAAAATTTACATTATTATTATTTTAGAACTAAATTTTGAGGCCCTTAATTTATGAGGCCCGAGGCGCGCGCCTCATGCGCCTGTTTGGAAATCCGCCTCTGACTAAAATTATGTGCAGCAAATGCAATATTGCTTAATAATTGCCTATCAAAATGTATTCCGATTACCTGTAGTTCTATGGAGAAAGCAGGATGCAGTTTGAAATAGGAATCAGGAAGGTGATCGACAACAGCTTTTTATGGACTGTTCTCTTAACAAGTATCGTTCAAAAACTGATAAAAACTTTTATTTCAATCTGAAGATTAAAAGGATACTTTTTTCTATCCAGACGATACAGGTCTCATATGCAAACTATCATCACCATATTTTTCTTTCTCCTTACTTCTTGACTCGTGCATTTGGATGAGGTCAGAAATCTCATCGACACCTTCAATGCCTGAATATTTTTCTGGGACAGAAATTTGTGACAAATTTCGAGAATCGAGTTTTACTAATGGTAAAATTCGTCATGATAAAACTCATATTATATCATTTTTGATATAATATGCAAATACTATACTATACATGCAATTCTCTTTCTAAACAAATATGAATAAGAAGTGTTTAACTCATTAAAATTAAATCTGATTTGAAATTTTCTACGAAGGTAATTATAAATTATAGTTTATTTCAAAATTCAAACATGACATATAAAATCCAAAAGGATTGTCTTCAACTACAAAAATAGTAGCAAATTTATAGATTCAGTAAGCCATGTTTTTTTGAAATTTTTTCATTTTAAAGAATAATTTTATAACTCGACTGCGTCAAATAACATCATATAAAATAATCCTATTATATGATAAAAAGTTTACATTTTTTGTTGACTCCGTAATTGGTAACTTCAAACACAAGCCAGCAATTTTCATTCAAAAGTACATGGCATTCAGAATTTTAAAACTTCTATTCTGTATTTTTAAGATAATACACAGAGGGTCTAACAAAATTTTAGTGAAGTTTGTTTTATTAAAAGCATTCTTTTTTACAATAGAACAAGACAGAACAAACAAAGAGCATGTAAATTCATAAAATACTCGAAATATAACCGAAAGCTTTGAATGTCATAAAGAGGGCGTAATAGTGGAAACACTGCGTATCTATATCCAAAACATATGTTTTAGTTGGGTAAACAGAAATTCCCTTGTCGTAATCTAAAACTTATAATTTCAGTATGCAAAACTTAGAATGAATTTTTATCTTTCAAGTAGCCTTCTACTTAACATTTCCAGAAATATATTATGCCAAATTAGTCATATTTGAAATCTATTTTTATTTCTATCAATTTCTTTAGTACCATAAAAAAAGGCAAGGACTAAAATATTGAGCTGTATCACACTTTCAACTTCAAAACGGTCATGGCTAAATTAATAAAAATGGTTTCTTGTTAAAATAAAATGACTGAGCTAAGCTATAAAATTTTTAACAGCACAAAATTTAGAAACAGTGTTCTTAATACGAACATTTAATAATACACGGAAGAATAGGCTATTATAAAGTCATAAAGCACCTAATATCAGAGGGAAATGGCATGTCCAATCTGACATACAGTCAATAAAAAATACTTTTCCAGTCATAAATAGTCCATTATGTTTAAAAGGAAATATTAATGAAATCAAAAATTTTGTATCAATTTATCTCAATCCATTAACTTTTGAAATACGCAGATTCAACATTAATTCAAAGTGCAGGATATGGACATACTTAAAGGAAGCCCGAACTGTTGTTTATTGGGCATTATACGAAAATAATTTTTTTGTGTTAATATTTAAATATTTTATGTTAATATTTAAATATTGAACAAAATTCTCATGCTAATGAAAATGCACCAATTACGGCTTGATTTCTTCAAGAAATGAAAAGAAAAAGAAAAAAAAATCCTTACTTGACAGAACAATTTTTTTAAAAGAAATTTATTCTTAGTAGTTTTGAACCGACTTGAATTCTTAGCAATTTTACGGATGAAAATGTTTATTTTACTAAATCATAAATTATTCATGAAGATTTATCAGATCATATCAATTTTTATTTTTTGAAAGAAGATAGAAATGATTTTCTGGAAAGTATGATATTTTGAAAAGAAGGGAAAACGTGTGAAAAGAAAACTGAAAAACAACTAGAAGTTTTCTGGACCCAGTGGTCCTAAAATAAACTGTGTGGTGAAGAAAATTTCTGGTTAGCTTTTGATGTCCCCGGAAAAAGATTCTTATGAAAACTTCCTCGTTTCGTATGTTTACAAAGCCGCTTTTTATTCTTCACACTTATCAGCTTCCTGTTCTCAGGCCCAGTTGTATTTTTCTTTTCAAACTTAAACATATCTCAGAACTGATTAATGAACATAGTACAAAGCTACTTTTACTAACTGCGTTTAAAACTTCTAGCCCTTTTTATAACCCTCCAAAAGGGTGCGTTTTCAGTTAGTTTTATTGTTGTTATCATAAATACATGGAAAACAAATAACAAATGTTTTAACAAGATTACAAATTGACATTTCTTTTTAAATTTGGCCTGCAAATGAAATTTTTTTGATTTAGCTGAAATTTGTTTAGAATTAGTTTGATGTTAAATTTGTTCAGAATAAATTTGGTTTGTTTTGAATAAGTTGAGAGACACCATTTCAACTTGCTGCTCTTGTGCTATAAGAGATTATTCTTTTATCATTTTATTTTTTATTACCCTTTTATCAAAATACTTAGAAAATTATATTTTGGTAAATAGCCTATAGTTTTACTCGAATAAAAATTTGAAAATCTTGTTATCAATTTTATTACATGCATTATTACTGAAAAACTTTGCATTTTAAGTTACAGAACGGTGACAATTTAAAAGAGTTCAATCTACAGTAATTTTTCTCAGTCGAACTTCTCATTTTTTCCATTGCTTCCTTTAAACGAACTTTTCTACGGACTTTGAACGGTGCTTTCAATTAAGTCTGCTAATAATTTCTCCTTTATTGTTTCTCCCATTCCAATTTCCATCCCCACTTAGCTAGTTTCACAGTTGTTACTTTTATATTTTCTCCTCGTTTTGGGGAATATCAATTTTTTAAATCTTTATTTAGAATATACCACTGTTCGTACATTTTTGTCTTAATCATGGGATATTTCATTTTCGGTGGAATTTTAATTTCTTAATTTTTATTTTAACCCATATTAACTTCATTCTAAAATGCTCTTTTATTTCCTGATATTATTCCCATTTTCATGTTTCAGTAACTGATCACGCACTCTGCAAAGCAGCTCACTTCAGCAGATTCTTACGCTGTGAGCGAAGGGATAAAAATCCTCAATGCTTATCCCCTTCTTTCAAAGATACCCAAGTTTCCCTCTTCGAAGTCTCTATGTGCCAAAGTCTCCAATCTCAGAAAAACATTGTGAAGGGAACATTGTAGTCTCTTCTGATCTAGGGATGCGATGCAGCTCCTTCCCTGTACGTAACATGCCTCCCGGATGAAATGAATAAAAATTCTAAAATTTCCAGAGCCTCTCCTTCTACATGCTTCTGTTAAAATGCATTTATATTTTATATATTTTGTAAACATAATTTTGCGGATGCGGGGAGGAAAAGAAAAAACGTTCCTGAGGAATTTTACCGAGAGATACTCGTAACAAATTCTTTGATCTTGAATACTGAAGAAAGGGAATTTTAGATATCTTTAAAAGAAATGACGTGAGTGTTAAGGATTTTTATCCCTTGGCTTGTAGCACGAGGACTAAAACAAAGGCAATGTTTAAAATGTGGGTTAAGAATAATTAAATAAATGAGATTTGGATAAGCAAATAAGAGAAAATTTTAGTGAAACTTAACATGGGCTAATTTAGGATTAAAAAAATAAGAAGAAATTCAGATTTAAATTAGAGTATTATTGCATACACACGCACCGCACACACCTGACGGATGGAAATAAGATTGTACACACTTCCCCACTGCATTTTTGAATTAAAAGCTATTCGGACATTGATTAGAGGTTACAAGCTTAAAAAATAAGTTATTTTTAATCCCTAATTTTAAACTGCTTTTTAACCTTAACTTACGAATGAATTGTATACTTTTTAAATCTTTTTTACTTTCATGACTTTAATTCTCTTAACATTTGAAGAGAAAACGGTAAAAGGAAATTTTTTTTTCTTATATCCATGGATATTGAGATTTCCGACTTGCAAATAGAGAATATTAAATCTAGAATAGATTTCTGGAAATTTAGATAGATTGATTTAGCTTCGTCCAGATGAATGACGGAGTCTGACAGCTCGGTGCCTCATGCACGACTCCGATTAGCCGATAAATTTCGTTTTTCCAATTGAAAAATGAGAATGAGGCCAACGCTCGACACTCCATCAGATGCGGCTGGCAGATTCTCAATGACATTGGATCCCTAATCTTTAATCCACTCCGACTATTACATATAATATTTTAAATCTTTTATAAGCTTTATATCTAAAATGTCGATAAATTTTATAAGTTTTATATCTAAATGCTACTTAGAGTTATTCAAGTACATTCTTTGAAAATTTGTTTATATATATTAAGTAATAAAAAAAAGAAAATTTTTTATGATTATAAATATAAAAATTGGACTTAGTGCTTTAATGCTCTAATTTACATCGACTTGATATTTTGTTAAAAGGTCTTGGCTTGAGATGAGATTGAAAAGTCCAAAATATGACTCATCGAACTCACTATTGATCATTGAAGAACGAACCATCTTTCTTTTTGGCCAAATGATTTCCTGCGAGTGAAGCATGGATATTTGGAGACAGGGGCTGACTCAAATGTCGTCCTCTGCTCTATTTACAAGATAATGTGCTCTTTCACAAAGAACACTTACAAAGATAAAAGGGTTTAACCGAACTAAACGAATTATAATATTCATAGTTATTGCTACTTCCGCCATTTCAAAAACGGGAATTATCGATCATGGCAGAGTAAGTTTCACGCATCATACAGAATTTCGAGAAATGGAAAAGAATTGATCTTTATACGACAATCAGATGTCCATTTAAAAAAAAGAGGCATTTGGGTAGTGTTCATTAAACTTACTCAACACAATATTAACTACTTTTAAAAAATGTAAATTTTAAATGTTCTCTAAAAATAATTTATTGCTTGTCATTAAAAAAATTCAATGAATTATAAATTGTTAGTCAAATTTCTCCTATTATCGGAGGAAACGAAATCTACTTTCGGTGACAGACGAAAGCTTTCCGGCATTAGAGTCAGCTTTCTGAATTCGGCGGAGGAACTCTCATTTCTTGAACTCGGAGAGCATCGTTAATCCCCGCCGGCATCACACGCTGAAGGTCAGCTGACAGTGAAAACTCTTTCGAACGATAGGAGCCTTCACGGCATGGCTCAAAGAAAGTTCCTCTGGTTGCTGGTCCACTGATCAATGGGTTGATTGCGATACAGAGTTTCTCACTGCTGAAGGAATACTCTGTTTGGTCTTCCGAGAATTTTATGCCTTGCTCATTTGCCAGTGGGAAGGACTGGTAAGTGCTGATAATGCCAATTTATAGTTTTTATTGCTTTTAACATCTTTTTTTGTCGCGTAACATCCATCGTTATGGATAAATATTTTACATCTTCAAAACATACTCTAGTTTTTTAAAAAAATAATACTAGCCTCCTTTACCGATCAACTTGTTCATCCATAGTATTTATTGACTTGCTAAGCTATTCTACGATTTATATTAGAGAACTATATTAAATAGTTGAATATTATTAAATACTAGCCGCATTTGGCGACCAGTCGGTTCACCAGTATTAATGCTCGCAAAAATTTTCATATAATATTTTATATAGCTGTGTCTCATAACAGGTTTTTCATCAAAATAATTTTAAACCAAACAAATTTTGATAATCATATAATTCATTTAGAGTATTATTTAGCATTATTTTTATCAGATGTTCTGTTCATTGTACTATTCATCTTTCTCTTTCTATCCGAGCAATGATTGTCCCGGAATTGACATTTTACTTAAATGGTGGAGAGAAAGGTCTAAAATTCTACGTTTTTAAATAATAGTGAGATTCAAATTTTCATAAATGTAAACACACTAAACAATAAAGACACAATTGGTTTTCAAAGTTTAAAAACAGCTTGGAAAATGCCGCGCACAGAGGAAATAATATTGAAACAGACACATCCTTCTTTTCTTTTCTTCTTTTTTTTCTATCCTTCTTTTCTTCACTAACTTTGTTTCTACAAACCCCCTATTTTCACTTTGTTATTCTTTTTTTCTTCCCTGCCCAAATTTTATTTTGAGCAGGCATAGATTAAATATCCATACAGACTAATAATAAAAGCAATTATTTTCTTTCTTTTTTAAACATCCCGTTATCTATGAATGAAAACCAACTGACTTCGCATATTTGTTTCTAAACAAATCATAATTTATTACTTCCCGCTATCTTACTCAGTTGGGTGGGGGATGGAAATGAAGATTTTTGGCGGGAAAGTAAGAAAAGTGTCGTTTTAACTATTTTCCTAACAGTTTTTTCATTTTTGCTCTCCATAAGAACCATCCTCGTGTCTTAACGAAAATATTAAAAAAAGTTAGCCGAATCGGTCGAGCCGTTCTCTAGTTTTGCGCTTAGCAACGAATTTCGAGTTCCATTTTTATTAATATAGATGATTAAAAAATATTAATAAAATTGAATCAATGCATTAATAATTACAGTTGGTATCAATAGAAAAGTATATGTACAAAGAAATAAAATTCTTTTTCGAAATCAATGTTTTAAGAAGAATTCAACATCGACAAAAAAAACAATATAATTGTCATTGAAGATTTAAATCATCATCGAAGATTTAAATTTACTTAATAAGTTTAAATATTCCGTCAAGGTTGAACCATTCTGGGAAGAAATCATAACCCTCTGATGAGAACAGTATTTTCTCAAGAGAAGCATTGGTTGTTAATATCTTATTTACTTTCATTGTTTTATGAATAACTATACTTTTACAATTTATATATTTTGCATTATTATTAGTACTTCCTTTTTTCTAGTTTTTATTCTTAAAACTTTACTATTACTTATATATTTTATAAACTTTTGCATCAAACTTTATTAATTTTGCAAAGTTTCTTAAATTTCATACACTCTAAGTTTCACTTATTTTTTTATAGATTTTGTTTAATATTTGCTAACATTTGGAAGCCATTAAGAACCAGCTGGTCTAAAATCTGTTCTATTCTGTCGGCCTGTGTCTGAATATTCCAAAAGAAACTTGTATATGCTTAGTATACTGATATATGTGTTTGCATATCTATATAATTTAGCTCAATAAGGAAATTTGGTGTATGTAATAATTTTTCAAAAACGCACAGCCAGCACATCTCGCCATATTTCTAGATAGGAAACATTTAACTACAATGTGTTCTAATAATTTTATTTAATTAATTTAAAGATATAGTTGGTTGAAATTTTTAGTAGTCTCTTAAAATTTACTGAGATTAGACTGCTAACCATAGCCTGTATTAGATTGTTCATAAGAGAGGAATTCTCTCTGGAATGAAAATAGTTCCTCGCTATGAGACTGCAAAATGGTGAATTGACTTCTTCGATTAAAGTGCACCTTGAAAATTGGAAAAATTCAAACAGTGAAGCAGTTATATTTTGCTTTCACAATAAGTTACATTTATGATTTAGCATTGAATAAATATTATAAATGCAAAATGGAATAATTAGTTTTAACCCAGCGATTTTAAGTAAAGTCCTTAATGTATAAGTGATTCTTCTTTGCAGACTGCATTAGACACCTTGGTGATAGCGCACGGATATCTAATTTTATTTTGTTACATTCCTCCCGGGTAGCTAAACTTCTCTTAAACATATTCTCATTACGAATATGAAACAAGAATATATTACGAATATATTTTCCTTTCTTTTCCCTTCTAGAATATGAAGTTTATAGAGAAATTAAAGTAAGTTTGGTATACTCGAAATTTTCTTCCAATGCGCATAAAAAAGGAGAGAAAGGATACTAAAAAATCACGCATGTTTGCATGCACATAAACAGTTTTGCATCCGTTGGGCTGTAAATTCGAATCCGCCAGAATTCTTCCCCCGGCTGCTCAGGGGTCCATACCCTCAGAAGCTGCTGCACCCGTCCTTCCGTTACAAAGCGGAATACATAAACAACAATCGTAATTGTTTAATAAAAAGTAACTAAAATAAACTTTTTCTCAATAACCTAAGTAGGAATTGATTTTAAAAAATTGTTTTTATACAGCTTTTTTTATAACTCGGTTTTTTTATGATTCTAATATTTTATGATGCATAGACTTTTTTTTACAAATTTATGTACTTGCCATCAAAGATAATTTTAAAAAAATCTCATTTTCGAACCACAGATTATTTTACGGTGCGCCGAGAGGCGACGTCTCCTACTTCAATCCTTGAGATTAAGCGACTGGATAATTATTTTGAATGTCGAGCATTTCAATAAATTACAATAATCACATAAAATCACTCTTCATATTCTGATTATCGAGTTAAACTTCAAAAAACTTCATCTCCCTCAATTCGGGCAGCTTTACTTATTACTTTCTGTGAGGATTTTTGACTGTGACAAAGATAGTTCAAAAACTCTTTTGCCATATAAAAGAAATTTGGTATATGGTCTTTAAATCAAATTTGCAGGTTTCTATCCTACTTTCAGCAAAATTTAACCAGATCCCTATCATTCCTGGTCGAATCAAGACAACACGAATACAAGGAAACCAAGAAAGGGATCGCACTCTGTTCGTAGATTTAACATCTACAGTGTAGACATGTAGCGCATATTGAATCAACTACAACGAAGGGTTCAATGCCTGTTAGCCTTTGTTCTCAGGAAAATGTAAAAATTTCGATCGATAATCGATAAAAAAAATCGATAATCCGAAAATATGGTTCGGAAAATATCAAATTTTTTGAGTGATTTTGTGACTGTAACTGTATATCAGTTCAGCTGGTTTGAGGAAATGCATCTAAAACAAAATGTCCATCACTTGCATTTAAGAGTAGACAAAAAAAAACTATAACATCTTTTTCGTCGGTTTAAAATCAATTAATGAACTTATTTCTTTCAAATCCCGTTCAGCTACTTGAGATTCAAGATCAGACTAATCCGTCCTATCAAGAAAGTCCAAATGTCACAATAATATTTTTGCACATAAATTCATACCGATGAAATTCGCACCCAGGAAATACAGAGCTGATATGTTTTCAATATTCGCATTGCCCTTTATAGTAGCGGAATAGTTTTTTTAGACAGCATTCCATAAACATCTGTCTCCGCGCTCTCTTGCTGATTATGCTTTGAAACAGACGATCTCTTTTTTCTTAGATCTGGCGCGAATTCACTAACAGTTCGAAGTTGGCCTTTTACATCTGCTCTTCAAAAGGAAACAGTAAAAAGCTAAGCGTGAATAAATAAATAAAACAAGTCTTTGGACATATTAGTTCTGAAGGTCGCCATACATTAGGCGAATAAATTTCCTACAATTTTTTCCCCACATTTCTTTTACCCCAGATGAATGAATATGTGCATATTTTTATTTGTATATAGAATAATGCCGCCACATTTTTTTAAATGCATTTTTTTGTTATTCTTTATTATGCTGAGAATATATTCAAGTTGAAGATACTGCATTTTAGTATGTTATCAGGCTGGATGGCGTATGGTTGGATGAAACTTTGTTATTTAATGAGTATTTCAAATAAGTAGAATGGCATTTGAAATGAGATTTTTGTTTAGAAATAGAAAATGCATCGTATGGAAGTCCGGGTGAATCTGAAACAGTCTCTTTACCTTTTCATTGTACAACTATCTGTATTTGAATGGCCCGTGTTTCTAAGTTTTGAACTATTTTTTATTCATAAGTTCCCTTTAACTTTAAATCGTGGGGTATAAGCTTGTTTTCTTAAATGCTGTGATTTACTGTGTTAAGGGCGAAACATTGCAATACGGAAAGCATCGAACATCAAAATAATTTAAAAACGTAGTCGCTTTAACAAAGAGGACTCATTTCGAGAATTCTCGATTCGTTCACAAACTGATTTATAATTGAAAATAAACAAAAAAAATTAATTCGAGTCGAACGTCAATAAAACATGAATTCAGCCGAATTACAGTAATTCTATTCTCCTCCACTGCCACAACTGAATCCCTTTAATTCAATCGATTATCATTTATCAATGCCTTTCGCGTGTCTCAAAGGGTTTTGTATTGCCGTAGAACCAATAGCATAATTATTACATTTTATCCTCATGCATTCGGAACATTTAGTAGCATCTAAAACTACCAAAAGTTAGAGTTGCTTTGTGACGTGAGTGATCTAGAAATCAGACTTCTGCTTTAAAATGCTAAGGGTTTCATACCTTCAGAAGTTTTTCCCCAGGAAGGCATCTCGAAATGAAGATGAGATGATTCCAGCATGGTGGTAGGATTTCACCATCCTGTAGGGTATACTAATAGGTGGGAGTTAGGCTCGTCCCATTGATGACAGGCCGTACTTCCTACGGGTAGAGTTGTACCGTGGCCGGTGATGGCCATAGGACTCGACTATAGTTCCCACCAGTGTTGCTGTTGTGATGGTCAGGTCATGGAGCTTTCGTGGTTTAAATCAGTGTGCTTTCGGGCGGGTTGGCGAATCTAGATATAACTACCTCAGAAGGTATTGCACCTCTTCTTCCATTGTAAAGCAGAACACGAGAACAACAACAACAATTGTAATTTTTAAATTAAACTAAATAAAAAACTGAACTATTTTTTGTTTACTTTAATAGAAATTGTCTTAAAATTTTTTATATTACTTTTTCTCTGAAATTGGAGGAAATTTTTAATTCAATAATATCATAATCCTATTTCAAAGAGCTTTTTTTTCGTAACCTTACAGGGATTACCAATTAGCAATACAAAAATCAGGTGGTAGATTAAATAATTTAAAGTTTCATCCCCCAAGCGATGTTATCAGTGGATATGACATAAATTGAAGATAAAATATAATTTACTGGGTGAACAAAGCAATTTTCATTTACGGTTATAAAGCACCATTTCAAAAATGTAAAATGATTAAATGGCAAAGATCTTACGTTTAAAATTGCAATGAAATTAAAAAAAATCTTTATTCTGGGGATTTTTCACTATTCATAATAATTATTGAACACCCAAATCAAAATCAACCATTAAAAATGGTTTGAAACAAGTAATGACACACAAATAGAAAAAATGTAAAATAAAGTATTACCAATAAGCGCCAACTGAACAGAGAATATTATAAACTGACATAAATATAAAATAATAATTCAGACCTGAACTCATTTATGTGCAATGTTTGAAGAAAAATGATATCCTGCTTTTAAACTTCATCTTTCGGCTTGGCATTTCACATTTCAGAACATGAGATTATTTTAAATCTTGGTTAATCCATGCAAACTTATCCTCATATAATACAATTGTTTAGGTAAAGTTAACGAATGAAGCGTGTAAGCTGAGCTGGAGTGAGAACACAACTCTCTTATCTTGAATTTTCGGAGCCGCGGTGGCACGGTGGTGAGGTTTCGGCTAGTGGACTGTTGTGGTTTGGAGAAGGCTGGTGATGGTCTAGCTTAGATATCCTTCCCGCCATCTGACCAAGGTTCAAAATTATGTGGTCCGTATCAAAATGGCTCCAGTGTTGTTTTACAACCCGGAGTTACACAAACGTTGGAAGAAAAGCCTCTACACTTCCACTGCAACCGGAATCAGGGTTCGACTTAGCCTAACTCGGACCCTGGACAGAAACTTCTTTGGGGCTCCCTCTGTCTTTTTTATCTTTTAATATCAATGTTAAAAATGTTAATCAAAGAAGGAAACATAAAACAAGCATTTTTTTCTATTTGAGGGGGCCCCTATATTGTGGGGGACCGGGAAGCTTCCCTCTATCCAGACCAGAATCGAACCGATAGTCTGTTGCTTCGAATCGAGTCACAGGAGTTCAGGGGTCCACCGACTACGCCATAGCTTCACGCATGATGATGAATTTTCAACAATAGTTTCAATAAATATTTTAGATTAAAGGAGTGCTTTTATGCTTATAGTTGAACTATAGAAAATTAAAACCAAAAGTTTTCGAAAAAAGTGAATTAAACATATTAATTCCATTCTTAATGTTATATATTAAAGTCCAATTCATTTTTTATGTAAAATTACAGAATATTTTCTGGAATAAATGGTGTTTTGATTTACTTACTATCTATTCCATTTAAGTGATATTAAATGAAATCTTAGAATAAATTACATAACTAAAAACTATACCTGTAATTTGGTTTAATAAACTGAAGTAATCAATTATTGTTGTGGCAGGTACAAGGAAATGTTATTAATCATTTTTGACAATGCAATTTTATCTGCAGTTTGGTAATTAATATTTCCTACCTGCTTTAGAAATGTAGAATTTAAATTTTGATTTCAATTTATTTGCTCGACTAGTTTCCCAGGACAAATTGAATTTTTAAGGAATATTTTTAAAACTTTTTATCCACCTGCGCTTTTTTTTTTGAAATAAGTTTTAGTAACTTTTTGGACTAGAATGTTTAACAAAAGAGACTAGAAATAAGCGACCAAAATGCAAAAACTCTCTGTCTAACATCTGTTTTCATTAAAAGAAAGTTCTGTTTGCTGCGTGTATTAATTTTTGTAGCTCTCTGGGAGTTTTCTTAAGCGACGATTACAACGATTATGCCGATTTTTCAAACTTATTCCTTCATTACTCCTTATTCCTTCATTTCATTTTGAAAAAAATAATTATTTTTAATTTCTTTCATTAAAATGTTCTCATAAATAACCTTCTTCTAGTAAATTAATTAAGAACTTAAATATTATTGCAAGAAACTCTTTTTTCTAATTTAAAGAAATGTTTCTACATAATTTTCTTGCTTGAGTAAGTTAGAAATATACTTCAAAAGATTTTTAATTAAAAATTCTTTATTAAACCTGAAATACTGATTATAAAAATGTAAGAAAACATTAAAAATGTAATTTTGAAATTCTTTTGGTCAAAATAATAATAGTTATTAAAACCCTGAATTAAACTAAGATTTATTAAATCTGTTTGCATATGCAGCAAATGCAAAATATTTATTAATTAATAAATTACCGAGAATTACGAACTCAGAAGTAATAATGGTACGAATATGATTCACTGCATGGTAAAGAGTTAAGAATAGTCTAATATATATCCCGCGTATCAATGATAGAACTTAACTAAAACGTGGAAAAAGACGATTAAGAAATATTAATTAACTTACTGCAAATGTTATCTTTAACGAGACTTTAAATTTATTAATATATTATTAATGAAGAATAAAAAGAAAAATCTAAATGGAATTGTGGCGTAAAAATAGGCTAGCAAAAATATTTTTTTTCTGGGCTGATTTTATGATAAATAAAAAAAATTATTAACTGCTTTTATGATAAATAAGAAAATTGTTAGATGTTTTCGTTATAAAATAAAAATAAAACTCTTCTCTAAGAATTCATAAACAGCAAAAAATATAAATATAAATCAAAGACTTAATTTTTGAAAACAAATTTATATAAATCGAAAACAAATAATTTTGGAAAAAATAATGGCTTGAAATTATTTTGATTGAGCAACTTTCAAATAATTTATTAAAAATTATAGTGAGAAGCAATATTTTTAAAATACCAAAATATGCTCGGATTTTTGCTGATATCTTATGTGATATTTAATAAAATATCTCATTTTTAAACAAGCAATGCTTTAAAATGACTTTCATTAAATAATTTTAAAACTTTCACTAGGAATTTAATATTAAAAAAAGTCTTTTGACTTTTTCTCCTGCCCTTTTTTCTTTGACTTCTTTATCCTTTATTGATAGATTTTGATATGAATAGATTCTTTAAGTCTTCATCAACAATATAAAAAAGTAAGCTTCATCCATTCAGTGAATATCAAAACTATAAATCAGAGAGCTCTCTTTCGCTCAACAGAAATTAATCTGACAAAAATCACTTCTCAGCTTGTGCGTATCATGCCATTTTAAGAATATTACTTCTCAAAATAATTTTAAATAAGTTATTTGAAGGAAGCTAAGTAGTGTGAAGGATAGGTAAGTGGCATTGATACTAATTTGATATAAACAAATTAAAGAAATTATTTTTAAGATTAAAACTGAGGGTCACTTTAACATTCTCTACCAAAATGTTTGAGACAAGATCAAGTCATGGTCGGTGAAAAATAATGAGTAAATATTCAACTTCACAAATATAGGGCCAATAAATGCAAGAGAATACGTGTCTAGATTTGGTCATTCTGATATTAAAACTGTGAGATCAATGTAAAATGTTTGTGATTCCTAGTCACAAACATTTTACATTGATCTCTTAAATCCTTATATCTTCTTAAGTAACTTCTTAATCATAAAAAATATAAAAATATATAAAGTAGAAGTGCAATCACGTACATGAGGGAAAAGAAAAAAAAAATGTGAATCACAAATTTTAAACAATTTTCCATTATAACTTGACTTGCCAAGTATTTGATCGTGAATTCATTTACATACTAGTTACATTACCGAAAATGCACAAGATATAAATATTTAATTTTAATGAAGAATCAACTTTGAATAAGACCATCTTTTTTAAAAAATTAACACTCATTTGAATTATTTATACATTCTACAAGAATAAAAAATAAATATTAGTGTTTTCTGGAAGTATGATCGACATATTTAAATTATTACGATTAGCGATTTTTTTTCTAATATTCCATTAAAGAAATAAAGTTTTATTCTAAATACATTAGATGTTTTTCATCCACAACTTTATTACAGAGAAAACAAAATTTTATTAATAGAACTTTAAAGTTTGTCTAGTGAAAAACAAATTTATTATTTGCAGGAGTAAACTTCCTTTTTTTTTCTTGATTATTTCTGAGTAAGGTTCACCATATTGATAATATAATATATAAATATATTATCAACATGTAATATATCTATTATTATATATCCATATCTATTTCTACCTCTCTCTATATATATGTGAAAGGATGTCTCAACATTCATTTTTAATTAAGTTTCTAATTTTTTATCAGAAATTTGTTTTTTATTCTAAAATATTCAATCCTATTTTTTATTCCTAGCCTATTTTTCATTTAATTCTTATTTTTCAATCCCATTTTTTATTTAATTATTTCTAACAGAGCTAAACAAATTTGCTGATTATATTGTTTCACATATCATGAGCCAGGAGATAAAAATCCTCATTACTTAGGCATCTTTTTCAAAGATACCTATCATTCCTTTTTCTAAATCCACACATATCAAAGTAATTCTTATCAGAAATTTCGCAGTAAAATCACTGAAGGAATAAATTTCTTTGTTTTGATCTTGTGTCAAGACTTAAACAGACGCCTTTTCTTATTTTTTCTCCCCTGTACATAATACAAATCCAGTGTGAAATAGATTGAAGTACATTTAAAAATATTTCTTCTTTTAGCCCAGGTATTTTCAGAATTATGCTTACGATTTTATGCATGCATCTGTGGACTTTTATTTACACACACTCTCACACAGAAACTAAAATCCAATATTACAGGATTTCCTACAAATTACGGATGATATTGAATGAAGTCAGTTTGATTTCCAAATTTATATCTAAAAATATTAAAAAAGTTTATCTTACAAGAAATTCTGTAATGCGCTCTGCATCAATTTATTTTTTGGACTTGATTATTTTCTACAGTGAATTGTATCCGAAATATCAAAAATTCTTCATGTAACCACTATTCCTCTGATATTTCTTATTAAAATGTATTTATTGTTTCGAGATTCTAGTTAGGATTCATATTTCCGATGGAAATGTTTGGTACACCGCGAATTGTATTTATTTTGTGTTTCATTATGTAATTTTCTTCATGGATCATATATTGGCTTTTGAGAGAAAAATACTCAATCATAATTATTAGCACATTTTCTTAGTTTTATTTATTAAAAATATTGTTTCAAATTTTAATACTTATTCATTTATTTTAATTTAAAACAAAGAAAACCACTTCCATTATATTTATAATTCACAAATAGGTAATAATAATAATAATTTTCATACGGTCATCTATATTTTTTGAAAAAAAGACTTTTTACGCTATCCAAGATCTTGAATAAATTGCATCAGCCATTCATTGAACTGCCTCAATAATGAACACTCAGGTTTGAGGGTTTTTTTCGCATTAATAACACTTTCTTAAGCCTTCATTAATGAAAGACCACCCTGAACACAAGCTCGGTCGATTATTTTTCATTGCAATTTATCTTCATTGATTACCCTCGATTGCATTCGCCGCCGGGAAGAAAGCATTTTTTCCCTCCATTCACTTTTATCTCTTTCAATATCTTTTCTAGACATCACCTTTAAGTAAGAAAAACATTATGAAAATTGTCTTTTAGAGTTCATTGACCCAGAATATGTAATATAGTTGTCATAAAACCTTTGGCTATGGAAAAAAAGAACTGTTCTCCATGCGCATGCACGAATTGTTCGATAGAAGAACCTGTTAATTAGATTCGTGCTTGAGAAAAACTTTTAGTCTCTAAAAGCATACCTATATTTTCATACTTTCAAGTTTGTTTTAATTGTGTGATCAAATAAATAAAATAAGGCCTTTTCCAAGTTACTCGAGATTTTTTAAACCTTTTTTTACTATTGAACGTGAGTTCCTTATTTTGCTATTGCAAAATTTTCATAAAACGTCAAAACGTTTGAGTAAAAACATTAAAGGTTCTCGGAGTTTGCGAATAGAATAGCTTGGAAGCGTGTATTTTAAGAATATGCAAAACATTAATGTATCCTTAGTTTGACAAGGCGTCGTTGCTTAGAAAAGATGCAAGTCCTGCGGATGCCAAAAGGCAAATGCTTCATCGCATCTTGTTGCGCATCACGAATAAGGAGTGTACAGTAACTGGATGACGAATTCGCTACTACTGGAATATTCTGGAAGATTGTATTTGTAGCAAATCCAATGAAAGCAATTTTAATATTACCTTTTGATATTTATATTTACAAAGTCGACATAGAATAGACAAATCAGTCTCCGAGTATGATCACCTTTCTTGGATTTCATTAGTCTAAAAATGCCAAAATTTAACTGTTTAAAGTAAAGGAAGATCTATTTATCGGTATTGTGTGCGTGAAGATCGACTGCATTTGTAATATAAAATTTGACAGAAGTGTGCTGGCCACAAGAACACTAAATTACTCAAATACCATATAGCAAAAACCATCACAAAATAAAAACAGGAAAATAGGCAAATTGTAAGATGACAATGAATGTTGTTTAGATGTATTTTTTTTTGAAAACGAAAACGAAATAATGTTAAATCATAAAACGAATTACAGTTATAGCGAAATAAAAATGAATTTCAAAACAACATAATATGAAAATAAGAAAAAAAAGAGAAAAGAAAAACAAAACAAAAAAATAATATTTACAAAAAATTACTTCAATTTTTTAATGTGCAGAGCATTTTAGCTAAACTATCGCAATAAATGCTGTTTAATCAGAAAACATCATTGGGAATTCGAAATACACAGGAAAGCAGGGTCCCAAATGGAATGCTGTTGTGGAGACGGTCCCTTCGTAAGGGAGCTGTCGAGATCAGCACTCCTGGGTTGTTCAGTGCAGCCGGTGGCTGAGTGAGGCATCACGAATTGTTTCACTCATGTCGAATCAGCTGATGAGCGCTTTTGAGATCCTTCTCTAATCCACGGAGCGAAGGGAACTCCCGGACTGCTTGGATGCCGAGAGGCGGCACTTCCCCCCCTGGACCGGCGCTTCCAACTGTTGTGCTCATTTTATGGATAAGGAAGAGCTCGGCAGTGCTTTCTGCACTGTATATTTGCTTTATATTTAGGTTTCTTCGTAACTGAGGGTGGCAATTGGCAACTGCTTGCTTATGTGATTCCGATTTCGATTCGCAAAGTTCAGTAACCTCTTGAATAATTATTTGTTTGTTTTGGGGTGTTTTTTTGCAATGGATTTTATTTGTATATAATATCCACGAATACTCAAGTCAAAATGAATCATTAAAATTTGACTAAAACAAATAGTGGAAATTTGGACAAATAACGAACAGAAAAAAAAATGCTATCTCGAATAGGAAATGAAGACGAGTTCTTACAGAAAGTTAACAATAATCTTCGATTTAGTTATTGAAAAGCAGGAATATCATTTATTCATGTCTAATGTTATTATTTATCTGCAGGATCGATGAATTTCCCCCTTTTAATACAAAAAATACATCTCTGTTCAGAATTAAAATCGGAATTTCCCATACATTAATACATAGGTAAACAAGTAATATAAAAAACAATTTTTTAAAATCAATTTCTACTTAGGTACTTGGGAAATATTTTGTTTTAGCTACTTTTTATTTAAAAAAATAAATTGTTGTTGTTCTCGTGTTCCGCTTTACAACGGAAGGAGGGGTGCAGTAGCTTCTGAGGATATGAATCCTGAGTACCCGAGGATAAAAGTCTGACTTCTAGCTCTAGCTCACATACGTCACATAACTTTTTTATGGGGCAGAAATCATTCATCCACAGAATATAATTTAGATCTGGAACGGAAAACAATCATCTCTGACCCAATACCCCCAGTCGTATTATTCTCTACTTGGATGACTTTGTGACCAGAACAGATAAAATGTCCACACACACACACGCACGCACACACACGCACACGCACGCACACACACGCACAGGCACGCGCACGGGCACACACACACACACACACCTTTGCAACCAGGCTATCCAGGACTAATAGCTATCCAGGCTATCCAGCTACTGTAAATAATTGATCTAAAATTTATACTAAAGTTGAATTTTCAGCGCCAATTGTGGTAAAAAATCAATTGTGGCAACGCAATACAGATTAGAAATTTCTAATTTTCATTATTCTGTTATTTTAATTCGAAAGTACTTTAAAATGAATCGAAGAAATTGATTAATTAACAATGTTAAGTTTTAAATGCATCAAACACTATGGAAATTGACAGAATCGTTTAAAACAATCAAACGAAAACATGTTAAGCCTACTAGCATTAGTGTGGGGAAAAACAAACTGAATTCGTTTCTTGCTTGGCGATGTTGAAATGGCCGAGTTTTTGCCGAATTTTTGTCGAGAAAAATAGTTTTTAATTAATGAAAAAGAAATTAATAAGTTAATATTTGAAAAATCTGTATTAATATCAAATGTCATTTTAACAACACATTTTAAAAAAATTACTTGGACTTGACTGGATGAATAAAAAGTATTTTATTGACGATTGAAAATTTGATACGATATAAATAGGCAAAGTGTGAACTAATAGCAGAAATTGATTACAAAAGGAGTGGAGATATTTTTTTCAGCCAGAGACAGCAAGGGACGATGGTATATACTGATAAATTAGAAGGTATGAATAAAATATAGAAAGAATCTTTCTTCCAAAAAAAGCAATGGCTTGGCATTCTGAGGATGTATTTACTCCTTCAGTTGATGGCAGACATGTGATCTAGAATCTTTCTCATATCATTCAGTTAGACGGAGAAAGTAAAGGTTGAAGCAATTAAGCTAACTCAAAATAAGTAACCCTTTTATTCAAAACATTAATTATAAGTATACGGTTATCATTACTAAAATGGCAGAAATGAAATTGCGACCAGGCCGAGGAGAACTAGAATCTATCCGTAAATATCAAAGGAATGATTTGAAATAATCATTGAGGTGTGTTTGAAGTACCCGAGTTACAAAATAGAGGGAGGGTGTCTGCGTGTTACATTTATTTTGGGGTAGTTGAAACGAAGACACTGCCGAGCAATCCATCGCCATCCTCTCCCACGATAAGTTAACGATTGCAGGAAAACAGCGTGCTTTTTAAACTACCGATCTTCCCTCCGTATGTTAGGGAACTACTCTGTCTCATTCGAATTTCCTTTGACCAACAAACTCACCTAATTAGGGTCTCTCCTCTCTTTTCTTTACTACTCTGCACCGTATTCCTTCTCTCAGTGACATTCTTCTTGGCAGAGCATCCTTAACTGCTCTTAGCTGTTTTAACCTCTCGTTCCTCACTGCTGTTGAATGACTTTACCTTTCATCCCTCAAACGAGGTGAGTTATTGCCGAACGTAAATATATCGCAGGGTTATTAGCCTTTTAAAGGACGAAAGAGTGCCTCCAAATGAGTAGATCAACTAAGGTCATACGGGTTTCTCCGTACAAGGAATTTCTGAATTCATCAAATTTCTCTTACCAATCTCTTTATCGAGTACGGAGGTTAGGAACGCATGCAGTGTATTACATAAAGGCCAGAATGGAGCAAACGATGAGAGACAAAAAGGCGAAACAAGTGGTATGTTGAATAAATTGTCTAGAATTTGTTATGCGCCGGATTATAGAACAAAATTCAAGATTGGGAATAAGAGAGCTCTGCAGTCACAGAGCAGTATTTTCAGTGCTTGAAAATATGCTTAGTGAAAAGAAATCAGTTCATAATATAATAGCTTTAGCATGGCTACCTTTAACATCTGCAATAGAATGCAATCGGAGAGTAAATTCCCCGCAATGTCCTTGTAAGTCATTCCTTGTAATGTTAAACGCATACCCCTGCCTCAAAGATGAATCGCTCAATTTACTCCAACGTTTGTCGGTTCTTAGAGAAAACAATGTTTTTCAAGGAGCTCTACAATAAAAACTCACGTGAACTGAGACCCGGAGCGTATGGAGTTCAATTCATAACAATACCTAACTCTCGAATAATTCAGAGCAATGATTTGGTCACTGAAGTACTACCCAAGGAACTTAAACATTGTAATAGTTCTGCTTGGTTGATCTGTATATGCCATGCATTTGCAGCAGGTTCCTCTTCTATACCTTGAAATAGGGCAACCAATTGTTGTAAAATGTCGTTATATCGGAATGAATTAATCGTCTGCCTCGTGAAAAAATATTCAATGATCTTATTACTGGACACGAAACAGGTTGATTAATCAACTTTAAGTACTTCTGAGTACTTCTTAAAATTTCAAGTGCTTGGAGAGCCACCTATTAACAATTTCTACAAACCACGGAAAAACAAACTCAAGACGTATCTATCTCAAGATACCACTTGTTTCACTTGTTTGTCTCCTTCTAATCAAGTCTGAATGAGAGTGGGAGACTTTACATAAGGAGATAATAGAGTGACATGGCATTAAAGCAAATTTAAATAATAAAATAAATGTTTTATTATGGAAATATGTGACTTATTTTTAAAAGCACTAGGAATTAATTCAATAATCAAAATAAAGGGTTGTTATCGCTATCCTGAAGTTTAAGTGTCTGTGCTGTCACTTTGGCGATTACTTCCTGTACTTCAGTTGAGCTAGCTGAACTTTCGGAAATTAATGAAAAAAAAGTAAATGTTTATGCGAAAAATACGAATATCAAATAAATAAATAATAATAATGAATAATTTTGTATAATTAAGCTTTGAGAAATGTTTAATATATCCTAACTAATATATCTTTTTTCATATAAACTAAAATTAAAATCCTTTATATCAAAGGTCTGCTCTCCATTGTTTATCAAATGATCAATTACAGAATGTAAAATATCTAGAATTACTGTACTCATCGTGTTTTAAAAAGTAAAGCTCAAATTTACAAAAGAATAAAAACTTGATTCTGGAATCTCTGAAACGCATTCAAATAAATATCATTACAGTCCCTTTTCAGAATGAAATGAAGATCCTTTCAAACATTTTATTGGTTGAAATCTTAACTAAACATATTAATTAATATTAAAATTAACCCTCTTCTCATAATTTGAAAAGTCAAATCTCCCTATTTTCTCTCGTACAAATACTGGGGAGCAAATGCATATCGACGTCACTTCCTTATTTTAAATGCCCACCGTAAAAATATCAATTTTCAAAAAGTTAACAACATGTTAGTGTTTCATTTCCTTAAAATTTTAATAACTCACGAAGCTGGGCACAAAAGAAATAATATTCGCTCCCATTTCTCAGTCAGTTTACGTATAATCTGGTATAATAATGAATACAGACGAATAAGACTTCTTGTTTAAATTCAAAAATAAATACAAAATTTAGCATGAAAATTTCACATTCTTTGTAAAATAACCCCGAAAATGAAAGAAATTCTTTTCACATTTTCACGACTGCGGCTTCGACACTGCAGCGAAGCGGAGAGGAGTTGCACTCTCTCCACACGCCTTCCGCTGCTGCTTTAAAAATCCTGCCGAAGTCTCCCGAGATGAACTAATGAAAGGAGCCCGGCTTGTTGATAGAATTCCTTTGATGCGAGAAAAAACTAACTTGAATTGCTTTGAAATCAGTGAAAAGTGCCTTTTTTCCTTCTCTAACGTATCACCTATCTCTTTAGGGAGATGATCACCTCAGTTGTGCAGACAGTTGCTAATTATGCGAGTAATGGAGTTTGAAAGACGTCTATTCTTGGATAAGAATATTCCTTCATCTTTTAATTATCTTTGCAATTATGCGTAATTATTTAACGATGAAATAATTTCTGGTGAGAGAAAATTAGTTTCGCTAGTCATGTTTGTATAAAATTTGAAAATGCTTAATTAATAATTTTCAAGGTACGCTTTTTGTACATACTTTTTCATTTAATTGATTAATCATTTCTCACTTCATTATACGATAAGTTAATATATTTTATAGATATGAATTAAATTAATTCAAACAAGGAGGAAAACATTTCCTTCGGAGACTTTTATCCTTTAGTTGAGTGTTATTATTCAAATTCTGAATTAATCAGAAATTGCTTTCATTGGGTATTGCGTGTTGAGAAAAACAATGAAAGTACATTTTCGGTATTATATTTGTCTGTCTGTGAATTCTAAAGGGATTTAAGAATTTAAGCTAGGCGTATGAAATATAGTATATGGGCTTTACATCAAACTGGCAAATATCTGTCAAATTTTGAATAAAATCTATCAAGAGAAAGTCTGTCAGTCTGTCTGAATATAACTTAACAAAATGTGTATAAAAGAAAAAAAAGAACTGATTTTTAATTTAAATTGTAGTCTCCAATAAAAGAGGTATAGAGAAAAAAATATAGAGAGGAAGACAGACATTCAACTAGGGCTTGAATGCCTGTCGATTTGTACTTTCAGGCACTTGTTAACATGAAAACACAAAAATAGAATGTTTCAAGTACATGAAATTCGCTATTAGATTTTTTCACCGCAATTACAGTTCTGTGTCAAATTTTGGTTTCAATTTGTTTCAACACAAATTTATCTTTATTACAGAGTTTGCAAGAAACTTTTGAGGAGACTTTTTATGTCGGTTCTGATTTATATCTTTTCTATTTTTCCGCCTACAAAAGTAAAAACAGACTATTTATTTTATTTTATTCATTTTCTATGAATAAGTTTAGTTTTTTATAATTACTTTCACATTGATCATGTTTATTTTTTTTCGTTTACTTTTCTTTCCTTCAACAAAGAAATGGATTATTCTTGAGAAATTAATCATATTCTCTTAATTTCTAGATTTTCATAAAAGGTTTAAGATTCCAAATGTTGATTTGTACTATCACTTTTCAGGGGATTAAGTTTTGACATTTTCAAATGTGATTTGTGTAGCTTGCTTAAAAATGCACCTTTTTTATCATATAGCCAAAATAGAAACATCATAATTATAAAAGGGTTGAAGCAATGAGAATTGAAGAAAATATGATGATAATGCTCCGACGACCACTAGATTAAGAAGAAGTGAAAGTCAGTGTTTCAGTTCTTAACGTCTAAGCAATTGCGTCTATCAGAAGCATATTATAAAAGTTTTTGTCATGAAAAAGTAAAAATTCCTCTGACTTAAATTACCTTTCTATGGGAATAATGAAAATCGAAGTTTTTAGTCTATCATCCTTTTCCCCCTCTTTGAGCTATACTGGAATTTGTTTGTTTTCTCTTGAAGGCCACATGCCTTTCAATTAAAATTACTTGAGTTTTACATCTCGAAAACGTGATCAAAGAAAATATGCAGAACTTTTCCAGAGAAGCTTCACGAGAACCATTATAAAAAGATGTATTCAAAAATGTATTGGTATGAAAAGAATCTACATTTGTTATTATTGTAAATCTATATGCAACTGGATATTTATTATGTTTTTAAATGAAAAAAATTTAATATTCATAGCTAATTTTTAGTTTTGATGGCATTTATTGAAAATAAATTAGTTCCCTTTTTTCATATTTCTTAGAAGAGATAGAAGAGATTTCTCAGAAAAATAAGTCAGCCTTTGGAAGTTAGGTTTTTTAGCACATTAACTAAACAAAAATGTACTCGCCCAGACATTAGGATTTATCTTCGTCTTCTGAACTGGCTCATGTCATTCTCAAGAAAAGAAAACCCAATTTTTTAGCCCTTAATTTTAATTTCTCAAGTATCTAGTGAATGAAAATGCATGCCTCACTAAAGAGTAAGAATGAAACGTTCTAAGGGTTATCTTTCCGAGGTTATTGCTCCTGAATGCTAAAAATAGGGCCAAAACTAGTGTCTAGAAATGTTTTAAATTTTGTGTTTGAGAAGCTCCCTGAGTTTTGAAAAGCGTGAAGTCTTCGTAAAAATATTTTGGCTTATCTTAATGAGTTGGCATATTATTCTTCGGACATTCGAGATTCTCACGAAATACTTAATAGATGTATAAACAAGCGTAATAGCAAATTGGGAAACGAATGGATCATAAGTAAATAAATAAATTCATAAAACAACCTTGTAATTAAAAAGTAATCTGTATGATTTCTAATCTTAATAAATACAATAGTGCATTTTTCACTATTCCTAATTTCACTAGTCCTAATTTGCTTTCATAATAGAAGAAATCTGAGCAGTCTGTAACGCTGAGCCAAGTTAAAAATATATCCCACCTTTTTTCTACTTCATTTATGGATGCGCGTATCTCAACTTATGTTTTGGCTACAAGTAATTCGTAGAGGTTTCACTTTAATGCTTAAAGTTACTAATTCATCAGCATGTGAATGAAGTTAAGTATGAACAAAAATTAGTAACTGAAATCCTAACTTAGCTATTTATTTACATTATTTTATGCCGGAATGTAACGAAGACCAATAAGCTGAATTCCACAATTTTTCAATATTTTATGCTTATGCTTATTCATTATATTCTACCATCACAAGCGAGTTGGTGAACTTGATAAATATTTCCTTTCATTAATTTCCCTATATTTTGTATACGGCATTGTAGATGAGTTTTAATTTAAGTATTCATGAAGATTATAAATAAAGAAGATCCCATTGAAAGAAAAATTAAATGTTTACTTCTAAACTTAGCTTCAAATTATTATGCCTTTAATTTTTAATCATGTCGGAACTGTGCACGAGAAATTATTTTTGTGAGATTAAAGTTATGGAAGAAAAGGCCGAGAAAGGCTTTGGAAAACTTCTAAATATCGATTCATATAAAATTTAAATATATTTTATAGCGATAACTTTCCACTAATTGGAAATTGCTCGTATCTCGTCCAAATTTTGCAAATTTAGTTTTAAGGAGAAATTTATTTTTTATTTAAAGCATCTCAAAATAAAGACCAAAAAGATTGCATTATTATAATTTATGAAAATACATTGATAAATGAAAATATATTAATTATTAAAAATAAATAAAATACTTATTAATTATTAAAATAAACAACATACTACTTAATTCCAATTCGCTTTCTTTCAGCATTCCCATGAAAAAATACATTTGGATGATTGTACATTACTAGTTTTTTAATAGAATTGCTGATATATAGGGCTGCTTTAAATTAATTGTATTCTTTAGACTAACCAGAATTTCCAAGCCATTCAAAAAAAGTTATAATTATTGCTATAGGAAAGTAGCCCACAGGCACAGATTTGAGATTATATTTCATTAAAACCATATTATTTTTTAGTCAAAAAAGTTCATTTCTTTATTCCATTACTTGAAGTGTGAAAAAGTTAATAGATTTGCTACTTGGGATCTAATTTCGAAATGTTATTCTCCTGGGGGAAAAATATCCAACGAAATGTAATTTGTCAGGTACTTCAAAGAACGCATTTTTATTCTTTACATCATGTTTTTCTAAACTCAAAGAAGGGTTATTAAAAAATATTGAAAATGGTTTGCCTTGGAATTATTTTAACCAAATTTAAATTAGTTTAAAAATAATAACTTACATATGGTAAAACAAAATATTTTAAGTTTTTCTCTAGAACTGATAAGAACATAGAATCTCTTTCATAAAACTACACTCATGCATGAAATTTAGAATTGATGTGTGGTTTTATAAATAGATTCAGTGATATGAAAACCTCTTCAAAATTTAATAAATAAAAAATTATATATACTGTTAATTGTACAAAAACTAAACTTAATGCTATAAACAAGCGAAGGTGTTTGATTCATTAGAAAATAAAGAAGATATATTATTTCACGCATAGTTATTTCCTTGAGTTACAGAATTCCAAGTATTTTTTAAATAATTTCAATTATTTAGATATATTAAATTTATATTACACTTGTTAAGAAATTTATTTGAATGAGACTGAATTTTTTAAGCAAGTTTCCACATGAAGGAATTGAAATTCCTTTGAAGTTTTAAAGTTCGCTTAAAAATCTGGCAACTTTTCTTATATGCAATGCACTTACAAGAACCAAAATATTCCGATTCATTAAAACAACTTAAACAGGAAACAACACGTTGAAAACTTAAATCTGTGCCGTAAACTTCAAATTTTTTACTTTAAAATACTTGGCTTAAAAAATATTTACTGGCAGATATTGAAAATTGAATGATGTATTTTATAACTTCACAAAAAAGTATTCGAAAAGATATCAAAAGGATCAATTTAACCAATGATCTAAACATATGACATTTTCTTTCTCCATGGCACAGATCTTTTCCAATACTTTAAAAACAACCCTGATACTGAGTGTTTCAGTTTTGAAAATTTGAAAGAATTTCCGATTCGAAATCTTTTGAGAACTTGCGTCTTATGACTGCTGCTGCTGTGCGGAAAAACCATTTATCAATTTTATTGACAAGAACAGAAAACCGAGAGGAATTTTCAGAATAAATAAAAAAAAATATTTATTTAGAGAGATTTTTATAGGATTCATTGTCTAATTTTTGATGTTGAGAAATAAGCAATGTTACTACTTCCACGTAACGGTTTTGTTATTATACTCTATAATTATATTGTAATAGTTTTCTAAATCATATGACCGAATTAAGTCATATTTATTGAATCAAATAGACCATAAGTTACGGTTAAAATTATATTCTATGATTTTAATAAAAATATAGAAAGGCAGATTTAATATAATTTACATCATTTCTAAGGAATTCTGTAAGTGGAATAAAGACCATAAGCAGTTTCTTCTGAATCAACATCTTCCTAATAATGTTGGTTTAAGGTACACGAAAAGTTTTTTTTCTAAACTTTGTGTTAGTTTAGAGCCTATGTTTTAGTATCAAAAAGTATTCAAATGATATTTCTCTTGTGATGCAGATCTTTTAAACTCTGTATTGAACAATTTTTTTTCGAGGTTTTTGAATTCCTGTCTTGTTATCGAGAGACCGTTAGAATAAGTTATTTTCAGATTGTGTAAAAAGATCAGAAAATAACTCTACTTTGTTTATTTTTTAAATTTTCGTACTAAAGAGATGTTTCTAGTCCATAGTTCCCTTAGCCTTAAACTCTACAGCAGATAGTTCTCTGATAGATCATTTCAAATCTTTCCTTAAATTCTGGAATAGAGTATTGAAACGCTATTGGGTTTTTTCCTTTATGTGATGTGAAAATAAAAGATAATTTTCATGCAAGTCTCAAAAAGAAAATGTCTTACTTTTTCTTTTCGGGAGAAATACAGAAAAGACTTGTACCACAGCAAATAAAAGTATATGATAAATAGACCGTTAGGCTGTAACTGACCGTCAGTCTGAAGACTGTGAAGTTAATATTAACTTAAAATAATAATCGATAATTTATTGTTCTTGTGAATCAAAATTATTTCTTTGTCATATACTTAATAATAATGCTCGTGTATTAAATCAATCATGTTCCATTCTACTTTTATTCCCATTTTTCAAAAATAATAGCAATTCCAGCATTTTCGTATTAATGAATATTAGAAACACTAAATCTATGAAAAAACTAAAAATAAATAAAGGTTCTTTAATAGCAAGTAATTTGGACTTTTAATTTATTGCATCGAGTAATGAATACAAATAATTTAACAATCGCTTAACAAAGTGTCTTCATAGCAAACATAAACCTTAGGACATCAAATCGCATCATATCTAACGCTTGCTGTGACATCGCCTTTTCACGAATTCTAGAATTGACAATTTCCAGTTGATGTTAGACATTTGATCTGTATCATCTGTCTTCAGTTTTGCATGGTACAATGGGATATCACATGGCAAAGAATTAAAATCAAGTGACGACTATGGTCAGTTGAATGTGTGTGTGTGTAAAATTAATTAAATTTATTATGGTATCATTATACGACATGTCACAATACAAAAAGGACAACTTTTAATATAGAAAAATATTAAAGAGAATATTAAATTCTGAATGGTTTTCATTCATATAATGTCATAACACAGGGATGCACAACCTTTTCAGAATGAGGGCAAATATAAAAAAAGATCATGCCGATGGCCAAAGGAGGACGCGAATGCTAAAACATGTTATAAATGTGAACAGACTATTTTTTGTGGCAATACGCATGAATTACAATTATTTAATTATTTCATTCATGCACACATTATGCAATAAATAAATGAATAAAATACAAACATTATAGATATGATTAAAATACTTTACCTCAAAAAAAGTTCCTGTTAAAAAGGTGGCAAACTTGAAATAGAATAACAGAGGAAATTTTTTGTTGATTATATAGAGAACGCAATTTAAATTTTGAGAAAAAAAATTAGTAATCTAAATTAGTAAAAATTAATGAGTGGATAGAACAGAATATTTGAAGTTAATTGATTTTATGTTGAGCTTAAAATTGGTTGGGGCAATGCGTAGGATAGAAGAAAGATTCTTAACTGCTATTCTATTTCTTATTTTTTATTTGTTTAGATTCATTAGTGAGAAAGTTTGCTCACAAGTGTAAGTGCTGCCCAAAACAGTTGCACATGCAGCTTCATTTTGTTTTAAGCACGAAAATCCTTCAGGTAAATCTGAATAAAATTCTAATATCGTTTTTTCTTTGAATTAATTTTTAAAAAATTCTGTAAATCAATTAAGGCTAACTGCATACTCTCATCCACTAGATCTACATCAAGAGAAAATGGAGAAGAAAACACGTCAATTTTTGATTGGCGCTTTTCAAAATCTGAAAAACGATCATCAAAGCATTACTCAAGACTTGAATTTGATCCTCTTACTGCATTTTCAAGTATGGAAATTTTTTTATGAATTTTTAACTGTAGAGAAAGAGTGTAAAATTTTTAGTCTCCAGTTGATTTTGAAACAAACATAACTTTTGTTTAAATGCCTTTACATTATTTATTAATTGAAAAACGGATTGAGTTTTTCCTAGTAATTTTGTGTTTAAGACATTCAAATGGTCTGTTATGTCTGTGAGAAAAGCCAAATCACACTGGAAAATTGCTTCTTTTAGCCGTCTGGTATTTCTACCACGGTAACTTAGAAATGTCACAATTTCATCAAATAGTTCCATAAAACACTTAAGGGCAACTTTCCGGCTGAGCCATCTAACTTTTGTATATTAAAGAATATCAGAAGGCATATCATCAAATTCTTTCAAAAATTCTTTGAATTCCCTGTTTGAGGGCATTATTACGAATTGCTTCAGATACATACTGCATTAGGTTTACAAATCCTAATTATTTACCACATAAATTCTTTTGATGAATAATGCAAGGAAACTGCAACAGTTCTACACCACACTGGACTAGGAGTTCTTTTAACAGAGTTACCATTCCAATTTTTGTACCTGTCATTGATTTTGCTCCATCTGTCTTAATGCTAACACAATTGTTCATGTTTAAGGAAGCTGCATTGCACAAATGTATAATACTGGAAAGAAGTTCACTTCCAGTTATTTGCCCTTTCATGGGAAACATTCCAAGTAATAACATTTTTCAACATAACATCTTCCGCAACGTAAAATTTTTTAAATTACCACGAACTAAACAAGTAATTGTTCTACGGATGTTCGATCTGTAGCTTCATTAACAGCTAAAAATAACTATATAAAGTTTGAATCAGCAAATTTTACTTGATTTTCCATGCCTTCATTCAAAGAAGTTGAATTCTCCTTTGAATAGTCATTCTGTTTAAGCTTATATTTTCAAATTTCCTTTTTGTTTCAGGACAAAGTCTTCCTGATGCAATTTACAAACACTTTTTAACAAAATCCTCCATCCGTGAACGGTCGGACTTCTTTAGTGATAATTTCAGAGACACCTAAGCTCACTTCCACATATAAATCCAATTCAGATACCTGTTTTTGAAAAAAAAATTTGCTTATCTGCTGAAAGAATTTTTGTGTTTGATTTCGTTCATATCCTTTCATAGATGCAAAATGTTTATGATCCGTCTCATAATGCGGGATTACGTTATACTCTTTTGCCACTGCAATCTTGCAAGTACCTATTAAGAATGTGACAGCATCATTGTAATAGAAGAAACAATATTTATATCTCCATGGATCTTGAAATTTCTGTTTTTGAAAATCTCCTTTCCTTTTCTCTCGAATTTTATTAAAATAATTCTGTATGCCTTTATAAAATAAATGATACAGAACCAAAAATGCGAAATCAAAAGAGAAAATCTTACCAGTTCTGTTTATGCGATTACGAAATAACCGATCTGCTAGCATAACCACGCTGTGTTGTTTATAAGAATGAACGTCGCGAACACGTCCGCAAGCTTGTCTGCGAGCTTGTCCCATACGAAAACACGTACTCGCAGGTAACCATGAAGGGAACGAACTGAAAATCCGAGTAATAAAATTAAATAAACTTAATGAACAACTATAAATTTTTCATTCTGATTCAAGAATGTTTTCGTACAAGATTTTATTCCTGTTTATTTGAAAAACTCTCATTTCATTTTAAATCAGTCTTATTTTATTTACAACATTCTCGGGCCTACTTCAAAAGGTACGTGGGCCACTTTTGGCCCGCGAAATATAGAATGTGCATACCAGTCATAGCACAAGGAGTATACCTATACATCTGTGCTAATTGGGTACGTAACTATTTCGCCTCGACGTGCATCTTATTAGCATTGACTGACTTCATAAAATATTTTACGAAGTATTTTGTTATTACAGATACAATCCAGCTGGCGAAGTGAGCCAATTTAGCCGGACTCTCCGAGAAGAGTGGTGTCTCTTTTTAGAACTTGGAACAGTAGAAAGAGGAGACGACAAAGCGATGGTCGCTTTTCACTTAAACGAATTGCTTACATCCTTTTTCGTTCAGTTTTTTCACCTCTCTTCTTTAAATAAATTGTGCAAAATAGCTTTAAATTTAAGAGTAATTAATAGCATCCTTACACTTTCTTCCGTTTTTGATTATTTTATATAAAGCTATTAAGTTTAATTATACATGGACATCATAAA